>JBBGZY010003075.1:140000-207500 GCA_037952925.1 Lithobates clamitans
TGGGGAACCCCAAGGTTTAGTGTTATTAGTGGGGTATCCCAAGGTTCAGTGTTATTAGAGGGGTACCCCAAGGTTTAGTGTTATTAGTGGGGTACCCCAAGGTTTAGTGTTATTAGAGGGGTACCCCAAGGTTTAGTGTTATTAGTGGGGTACCCCAAGGCTTAGTGTTATTAGTGGGGTACCCCAAGGTTTAGTGTTATTAGTGGGGAACCCCAAGGTTTAGTGTTATTAGTGGGGTACCCCAAGGCTTAGTGTTATTAGTGGGGTACCCCAAGGTTTAGTGTTATTAGTGGGGAACCCCAAGGTTTAGTGTTATTAGTGGGGAACCCCAAGGTTTAGTGTTATTAGTGGGGTACCCCAAGGTTTAATGTTATTAGTGGGGTACCCCAAGGTTTAATGTTGATAAATGTAAAGTTCTGCATTGGGGAGATAATGGCCCGTAACGATCGTATGATAATCTAATGGTTAGTACCGAGCTTTCGATCATGGCAGTTCATCTGATATTATCTGATGGGACAAGCACAAACATACCAGATCCTATCCTTTTCATTTAATCACTTACCAATCAGCCATTGTATATATACAGCGGCAGGTCGGGTCGATATCGCAATCCGCTGCACCCGTACGGTGGTCCGTGCATGTGACACTGTAGGCACGCGCCCGCTGCACGCCGTGGGTTCCGCGGACTCGATGTCCGCCGGTGACCCACGATGGTGGTATACAAAGGCAGAACGGGGATCTGTCTACGTAAATAAGGCTGATCCCCGTTCTGGCAGGAGACATCATGGAGATCTGCTGTTCCCAGTGAGCCCATCCCCCACACAGTTAGAACACACCCAGGGAACACACTTAACACCTTAATCGCCCTCTAGTGTTAACCCCTTCCCTGCCAGGGTCATTTATACATTGATAAATGTAATAATGTCACTGGTCCCCAAAAAGTGTACAAATCGCAGATCACCGCCATTACCAGTAAAAACATTAAAAAAAATAAAAGTCCCTAAATCTTTCCCATAGTTTGTAGGTGGGATAAACCAATCAATACACAAGAATATGTAGAAGAATAGAGATTGGCCGGAACTGATCAATACATTTTTTTTTATGTTTGAAAGCAGAAAGTAAAAAATATTGTTTTTTTTTCAAATAGGTTGGTATTTTTTTTGTTTATAGCGCAAAAATTAAAAACTGCAGATGTGATAAAATACCACCAAGAGAAACCGCTATTTGTGTATAAATATATAAGGGGGATATGATCTCCATGTATAAATACATAAGGGGGGATATGATCTCCATGTATAAATACATAAGGGGGGGATATGATCTCCATGTATAAATACATAAGGGGGGATATGATCTCCATGTATAAATACATAAGGGGGGATATGATCTCCATGTATAAATACATAAGGGGGGATATGATCTCCATGTATAAATACATAAGGGGGGATATGATCTCCATGTATAAATACATAAGGGGGGATATGATCTCCATGTATAAATACATAAGGGGGGGATATGATCTCCATGTATAAATACATAAGGGGGGATATGATCTCCATGTATAAATACATAAGGGGGATATGATCTCCATGTATAAATATATAAGGGGGGATATGATCTCCATGTATAAATACATAAGGGGGGATATGATCTCCATGTATAAATACATAAGGGGGGATATGATCTCCATGTATAAATATATAAGGGGGGATATGATCTCCATGTATAAATACATAAGGGGGATATGATCTCCATGTATAAATACATAAGGGGGGATATGATCTCCATGTATAAATACATAAGGGGGGATATGATCTCCATGTATAAATACATAAGGGGGGGATATGATCTCCATGTATAAATACATAAGGGGGGATATGATCTCCATGTATAAATATATAAGGGGGGATATGATCTCCATGTATAAATACATAAGGGGGGATATGATCTCCATGTATAAATACATAAAGGGGGATATGATCTCCATGTATAAATACATAAGGGGGGATATGATCTCCATAAATAAATACATAAGGGGGGATATGATCTCCATGTATAAATACATAAGGAGGGATATGATCTCCATGTATAAATACATAAGGGGGGGATATGATCTCCATAAATAAATACATAAGAGGGGATATGATCTCCATGTATAAATACATAGGGGGGATATGATCTCCATGTATAAATACATAAGGGGGGATATGATCACCATGTATAAATACATAAGGGGGGATATGATCTCCATGTATAAATACATAAGGGGGGATATGATCTCCATGTATAAATACATAAGGGGGGATATGATCTCCATGTATAAATATATAAGGGGGGATATGATCTCCATGTATAAATACATAAGGGGGGATATGATCTCCATGTATAAATACATAAGGGGGGATATGATCTCCATGTATAAATATATAAGGGGGGGATATGATCTCCATGTATAAATACATAAGGGGGGATATGATCTCCATGTATAATACATAAGGGGGATATGATCTCCATGTATAAATACATAAGGGGGGGATATGATCTCCATGTATAAATACATAAGGGGGGATATGATCTCCATGTATAAATACATAAGGGGGGGATATGATCTCCATGTATAAATACATAAGGGGGGGATATGATCTCCATGTATAAATACATAAGGGGGGATATGATCTCTATGTATATATACATAAGGGGGGATATGATCTCCATGTATATATACATAAGGGGGGATATGATCTCCATGTACTGTATGTCATTTTGGTTTTGAGAAAGCAGCTTTTCAGTGTGAAACGCGTCAAGCTCTTCCCTCCCCTGTCGGTACTTCTGTGTATTATGGATTTTCGGGTCTTATGTTGGGGGGTGCAGTCATCTGACATCTTTGGTTCGGATTATTTGGGACGGGGCGCCCCCCGGACTGCCTCATGTCGGCTCAGCTTCCACTAGCAGGATTCTGTCTTCAGGAATTTGGGATTTCTCTTTCCTCTTTCGTTCGATGTATAGACTTTACACCCACCTTGTGTATTCCTCTACACTGGACCTTCATCCAACCATTTAAAGACATCTAAAAGAAAAGTAGGGATGTATTCATGTGTAATTGTCGGGGTAACCGGGGCTGTGGCAGACATGCTTCTTGTATCAAAATACTTTGGGGCTGATTTACTAAAACTGGAGCACACAGAATCTGGCTCTGCACAGTAACCAATCAGCTTCCTGGCTTTATTGGTAAAGCTTCATTGAAGAAGCTGAAGTTAGAAGCTGATTGGCTCCCATGCAGAGCTGCACCAGATTCTGAGCGCTTCGGTTTTAGTAAATCTTCCCCTTTGTGTTGATTTCAGGTCTAACAGCCAAAGACATGTAAAAGAATTCAAGCCGGAGTTGTGGCCGCTCTTCCTTTATAGCTGTCAGTAGTGGGGTACACACATGGCACCCCATCTCTCTTCTAGCAGTCCTAGCACAGACACCGAACGTTTTTAGCTGTCAGGATTCAGAGGGTATCTTTCATATTTGACAATCAGTGATCTGTGGAGCTCTAATGGGATTGGCCATTGTGGATGAGGGGGAGGTTATCGCAGCGTTCCCCCTTAATGTTCCGGATTCAAGGGCCAGCATTATACAATGGTGGCGATGAGGTGATTGGTCAGTTTAATTGTCATCGTTCTTCTATTCTGTTGTATTTTCTATGACATGTTTGTGTCGGCAATTGTCATCTGATGGAGATCTCTTTCTTCTTCCAGTCAATCTATTGGATACGTCTACAATTCCAGGAGACTGGGGGTGGCTGACGTACCCGCCGCATGGGGTGAGTTTGCCATAAAAGTCTGTGATGATGAATATTGTGAATTGCAGGGCAGATGATCTCCAAGATTCACTAGGGAGCCAAATGGTGATGTTTCTGTGAGGGGCCTTCCTGGGAGGGGGAGGTACAAAGAGAAAGAATCTCAATGACACAGGAACTTATCCCTCAGAGTAATAGAGCTCTAAGAATCATTGGGAACAATTAGCACAGAGCATATGGGCCACTCCCAAAAAGAGGGCACATGTCGGTAATGAACCCTCCAAGGGTGCAGTCTGTGGACCCAATGATACAGGAAGGCGCATTGGAACCGGGCTATAAGAAGCAGAAATGACACAAAAATGCTCAAGAACTCTTCAATAGAAATGGATTCCATGAAAAGTCCTCATTAAGACTTATCTGCTGCTGGAGTAGTCAGGATCCCGGCCTCTGATAGTCACACATTTCCAGCATTCACCATCCCATTCCTGGCTGGGAATAACCCATAGCAACCAAGTATTCTCTCATTCATAGTTTCCTCTGTTAGGACAGGTTTTTAGCTCTGGTGATGTATTGTGTAGCCAAATACAGAGCACCATAATCTACCTTCTACTGGACAGAGGCAAGACGGGGGAAGTGATGGAACCCCTGAGATGTGACATTTCTAGTCTTCCATGAGCTGCCAGTATTGGTTAAAGGCAACATCTCAGCCCCTGATGGGATTTTTGGGTCTATTTCTGGCCACAGAGAAAGGAAAACTTCTGCTCCACCAAGTGTGGTCACAAGACTCCAGCTCTATTGTGGGATCATCCATCCAGATACAATTATAGAAAAATCTTCCACCATCATTTCCCACTATCAGTTCCCACCATCAGTTCCCACCATCAGTTCCCACCATTAGTTCCCACCATCGATTCCCACCATCATTTCCCACCATCATTTCCCACCATCAATTCCCACCTTCAATTCCCATGGTCAATTCCCACCTTCAATTCCCATGGTCAATTCCCACCATCAATTCCCACCATCATTTCCCACAGTCAATTCCCACCGTCATTTCCCACCATCAATTCCCACCATCAATTCCCACCATCAGTTCCCACCATCAGTTCCCACCATCAACTCCCACCATCATTTCCCACCATCAATTCCCACCATCAATTCCCACCATCATTTCCCACCATCATTTCCCACCATCAATTCCCACCATGAATTCCCACCATCATTTCCCACCATTAGTTCCCACCATTAGTTCCCATCATTATTTCCCACCATAATTTCCCACCATCAATTCCCACCATCATTTCCCACCATCATTTCCCACCATCAATTCCCACCATGAATTCCCACCATCATTTCCCACCATTAGTTCCCACCATTAGTTCCCATCATTATTTCCCACCATCATTTCCCACCATCAATTCCCACCATGAATTCCCACCATCATTTCCCACCATTAGTTCCCACCATTAGTTCCCATCATTATTTCCCACCATCATTTCCCACCATCAATTCCCACCATGAATTCCCACCATCATTTCCCACCATTAGTTCCCACCATTAGTTCCCATCATTATTTCCCACCATCATTTCCCACCATCAATTCCCACCATCATTTCCCACCATTAATTCTCACCATAATTTTCCACAATTAATTCCCACCATCAATTCCCACCATCAATTTCCCACCATCAATTCCCATCATCATTTCCCACTATCATTTCCCACCATCAGTTCTCACCATCAGTTCTCACCATCGATTTCCACCATAATTTCCCACCATCAATTCCCACGGTCAATTCCCATCATAATTTCCCACCATCAGTTCCCACCATCAATTCCCACGGTCAATTCCCATTATCATTTCCCACCATCAGTTCCCATCATTTCCCACCATCATTTCCCACCATCAATTCCCACCTTCAATTCCCATGGTCAATTCCCACTGTCATTTCCCACCATCATTTCCCACCATTAATTCCCACCATCATTTCCCACCATCAATTCCCACCATTAATTCCCACCATCACTTCCCACCATCATTTCCCACCATCATCTCCCACCATCATTTCCCACCATAATTTCCCACCATCAATTCCCACCATTAATTCCCACCATCATTGCCCACCATCAATTCCCACCATTAATTCCCACCATCATTTCACCACCATCATTTCCCACCATCAGTTCCCACCATCAGTTCCCACCATCATTTCCCACCATCAACTCCCACCATCATTTCCTACCATCATTTCCCACCGTCATTTCCCACCATCAGTTCCCACCATAATTTTCCACCATTAATTCCCATCATCATTTTGTACCATCAATTCCCACCATCATTTCCCACCATCAGTTCTCACCATCGATTCCCACCACCATTTCCCACCATCATTTTCCACCATCAATTCCCACGGTCAATTCCCATCATCATTTCCCACCATCAGTTCCCATCATTTTCCACCATCAATTCCCACGGTCAATTCCCACCACCATTTCCCACCATCATTTTCCATCATCATTTCCCACCATCAGTTCCCATCATTTTCCACCATCAATTCCCACCATCAATTCCCACCTTCAATTCCCATCATCATTTCCCACCATCAGTTCCCATCATTTTCCACCATCAATTCCCACCATCAATTCCCACCTTCAATTCCCATCATCATTTCCCACCATCAGTTCCCATCATTTCCCACCATCAGTTCCCACCATTATTTCCCCCCATCAGTTCTCACCATCAGTTCCCATCAGTTCTCACCATCAGTTCCCATCATTTCCCACCATCATTTCCCACCATCAGTTCCCATCAATTCCCACCATCATTTCCCACCATCAATTTCCACCATCAATTCCTTCTGCATAGATTCAATCGGATGTCATTGAACACAAAGGGCTACAACTTGTCCTGAAACTTTAAGTGTCCAAAGTCGCACAAATGTGAACGGAGTCTAAATGCTCTGTGCCTTGGCTGTCCAGAGCCATGTGCTTCCCATGATACGGTGTGACAAGTTAGGTAAAGATTTTGCAGATGCTGAGTGCAGGAAGAAAGACTTTCCATACATATTGTAGTGTGATGTATGACTGGGCAGATCCAATCACCTGGGTAATATGAATTCTTACAGTCATTAAAATTGAGAAAAAATAATCAGAGAAGTGTCTTCTTCAGAACCTAACTTATGGCTTTTAGAACAAATGTAATTTATCATTCTATTCAGTTAACTTTAACTTAATGTCTATGTTAAGGGGCCCCTGAACTGGAAGTGCCCTGGGTCCCCCAAGGTCTAAATCCAGCTCTGCCCAAAAGAGCTAACAATTTACTGTATCACATACCAAACTAAAGCCAAGGGAAGCACCCCCTCCCCAAAAAATGCCCCTTCTGGCTTTGCACAGCTGTGTGACATCATAGTCATCGCTTCCTACCTTCCCTGACATTTCCTGGAGAAGCTGGAAATCTGCACTGAGAAGAACCATCTTCATACCGGCTCTTCTCTCCTCCACCCAACACCCCCCTGTGAGAAGGATCTGATGGAAGCGAATTGTTGTGCAGAGACTTTATGATCTCTGCAAGTATTCAGCAAAGTAGTTGGATTGGGTGGTGGGGGGTAAACACTCCTCCATGTAGTGTGTGGCTATGAGGACACTTTTTGCTGCTAAAAAGGGAAGTTGAGTGTTTTTATTGAGAAGCATTCGATGAATGGTTGGTTATGATGACTAAGGGGGGAAGTGTCCGGATATGTATTGGGGTTGGGTAATAAGTTTAACATAGATGGGCTAAGTTCTGGGAAGAGGTAAGTCAAGGTTGAGGTCAAACATGTAGGGAAATGCATTTTTTGACTTTTTTGGTGGTTTTGCCTCGTCTAGTTGAGAATGTATATGAAGCTCTTGACCTCTGATATCCCTGGTTTTGCATTGTGTAGATGAGAATGTTTCAGAAGCTCTTGGCCTCCGATATCCCTGGTGTAGCGCCCTGGGGTTTAGCCAGGGAGCTCCTCGCTAAGTTCTTTGTCAGGAGTACCTGCTGTAGTTAATTACTAGGGATCCATTGACTTTTCCCTAAGTTTGGCCTGGTTGTACTTTCCTCTTCTACCACCAGGTGGCCCGGCACTTGGAGGTATTAGATTGAGAAGGACAACTCAAGGTCTGGTTATGGGAATATGGGGTGTCTCAGCGAATGGGCTGGAATTTTGTTGAATCCCTTGGCCTACTGGGAGAGCCTATATACTCGGATGAGGTCAGGTGATCCAGGCTCTTGTGTGCCACCCGGACCGCTGTCTGGGTGGAAGTGTGCCGTACACCCCAGGCTGCTAGGCCGGAGATTGGGCCTATCCCAGGGGCATCTGGCTGCCAAGCTGTGTGAGGGCCTATCCAGAAGTAAGAGGGCAGCGCAGGGTTGGGATTGCGGCTTGCAGTCCAACCAGAAGTGACGGTTCTGCTGGCCGGAGAACCTGTCATGGTCGGAGGTAGAAGGGAAGTTGTCTCCACGAAGGGATCAATCGCCTTTACCAGGGACCACATTGAGTAACTGAAGCAAGTACCAGAGCAGTATTCTCACCGAACGGCATGGTGGAGAATTGGGAAACTTCAGGCGGTGATCAAGTCAGGGACCCGACCAGCGGAGGTGACACTTGTAGAGCAGCCTTCTGTGTCAAGCTAGGGACTAAGCCAGTCAGCGGGGGGGGGGGGGGTGAAGCTTGAAGGTATCCGAAGTGCCAAGCCAGGGACCCAGCAGAGAAGCGTGAGTGACGCTTGAGGGAGATACCACCTCAAAAGCCTTGAGAAGCTCATGGGATTCAGGGTTAGTGAATAAGAGGGTCCAGTGAGAGATCGGGAGCTCAAGGGGCTGAAGAACTACAAGGAGAAGTTGTAGTATAGCTGAGAGAACTGTTACTTTAAGTTAGGAACTGTTTAAGTACTGTTGCCATAGGAGACAGCAATCCGGCACATTCAGAAGTGGCACCTTGCTGGGGCCTTTTCCTGTACGGCTGTTCTATTAAAGTCTCGGAGTCTGCCATTTGAAATTGCAACTACTTAAGGGTGTCCTGGCCCTAACCCTCTTTCCCCTACAAAATATAAAAAGGACTGTCAAAGAAGCAAAACCTCTTTTACATCCAAGAAGTGTCTGGTGCCCAATGACTTTTACCACCTTTTCACCCATTATGCCTCACAACCCACCACTTATTGAAGGACATTAGATTGGAAGAGGTCAGAGATTCTGCTACACTGGTTTTGCATTGTGTAGATGAGAATATTTCCGGAGCTCTTGGCCTCCGATATCCCTGGTTTTGCATTGTGTAGATGAGAATATTTCCGGAGCTCTTGGCCTCCGATATCCGTGGTTTTGCATTGTGTAGATGAGAATATTTCCGGAGCTCTTGGCCTCCGATATCCCTGGTTTTGCATTGTGTAGATGAGAATATTTCCGGAGCTCTTGGCCTCCGATATCCGTGGTTTTGCATTGTGTAGATGAGAATATTTCCAGAGCTCTTGACCTCCGATATCCCTGGTTTTGCATTGTGTAGATGAGAATATTTCCGGAGCTCTTGGCCTCCGATATCCCTGGTTTTGGATTATGTAGATAAGAATATTTCCAGAGCTCTTGGCCTCCGATATCCCTGGTTTTGCATTGTGTAGATGAGAATATTTCCAGAGCTCTTGGCCTCCGATATCCCTGGTTTTGCATTGTGTAGATGAGAATATTTCTGGAGCTCTTGGCCTCCGATATCCCTGGTTTTGCATTGTGTAGATGAGAATATTTCCGGAGCTCTTGGCCTCCGATATCCCTGGTTTTGCATTGTGTAGATGAGAATATTTCCGGAGCTCTTGGCCTCCGATATCCCTGGTTTTGCATTGTGTAGATGAGACTATTTCTAGAGCTCTTGGCCTCCGATATCCGTGGTTTTGCATTGTGTAGATGAGAATATTTCTGGAGCTCTTGGCCTCCGATATCCCTGGTTTTGAATTGTGTAGATGAGAATATTTCCAGAGCTCTTGGCCTCCGATATCCCTGGTTTTGCATTGTGTAGATGAGAATATTTCTGGAGCTCTTGGCCTCCGATATCCCTGGTTTTGCATTGTGTAGATGAGAATATTTCCGGAGCTCTTGGCCTCCGATATCCCTGGTTTTGCATTGTGTAGATGAGAATATTTCCGGAGCTCTTGGCCTCCGATATCCGTGGTTTTGCATTGTGTAGATGAGAATATTTCCGGAGCTCTTGGCCTCCGATATCCCTGGTTTTGGATTATGTAGATAAGAATATTTCCAGAGCTCTTGGCCTCCGATATCCCTGGTTTTGCATTGTGTAGATGAGACTATTTCTGGAGCTCTTGGCCTCCGATATCCCTGGTTTTGCATTGTGTAGATGAGAATATTTCTGGAGCTCTTGGCCTCCGATATCCCTGGTTTTGGATTGTGTAGATGAGAATATTTCCAGAGCTCTTGGCCTCCGATATCCCTGGTTTTGCATTGTGTAGATGAGACTATTTCTGGAGCTCTTGGCCTCCGATATCCCTGGTTTTGCATTGTGTAGATGAGAATATTTCCGGAGCTCTTGGCCTCCGATATCCCTGGTTTTGCATTGTGTAGATGAGAATATTTCTGGAGCTCTTGGCCTCCGATATCCCTGGTTTTGCATTGTGTAGATGAGAATATTTCCGGAGCTCTTGGCCTCCGATATCTCTGGTTTTGCATTGTGTAGATGAGAATATTTCTGGAGCTCTTGGCCTCCGATATCCCTGGTTTTGCATTGTGTAGATGAGAATATTTCCGGAGCTCTTGGCCTCCGATATCCCTGGTTTTGAATTGTGTAGATGAGAATTTTTCAGCCTTTTGGGGAATTTTTTGGTGAGAATGAAAGTTGCTGTCCAAAGCTGTGTGTAGCCCATTCCACCTTTGGCCCTTGTTGGAAGCCAATTACCTCTAAGAGCTCCACGATTTGTGGGTAAGCTGCATGACGCCCCCTGACAGGCCGAGGAGCGGGTGGAAATGTCATCTGCTCTAGTTGGGGTGTAATTGTCTGTAAAATGGCTGCAGATTGTGGAGGAGGGTAATTGGTGCCGTTTCTCTGCAGCCTGCAGGCAGAAGGAAGGGTCAATATGTAGGCCTGACCCCGTCACAGTCTTCTAGGGAGACCCCTGAGGCTGAACCAGCACTGACCGCATTCCCTGAAAGAGACGTCACAGATAAGTGACAGCGAGAGGCTCTGCGGTGACATCTGACCGCACACCTTGATAATGAATGTCAGAAGACATGTCACCGATCACACAGGAAAATAAGAGCAAACAAGCCGCACACTGAAGACTCAGGACTGGCTGACATGTCGCCGTTCACCAATAATCATTCTTGGAGCTTCTACAGGAGACATTCTCTGTGTTTATATGGACAGAAACATAGCGCTGCCAACTGAACCCCTTCACTTATCCAGCTAAAGCCATTACCTTGAGCCTCCAATTTTACTCAGCAATAAACCTTTCACACATATATACCGTGATTCAGGATGGCAGCCAGTTTTTTAAAACTTATTTTCTTTTAGCTAAAAAGACCTCACTACTTGGCTTTCACTACAGTAATTATGACTGGACCTCCCCACAGTCCCACCATCTGGACCTCCCCACAGTCCCACCATCTGGACCTCCCCACAGTCCCATCATCTGGACCTCCCCACGGTCCCTCAATCTGGACCTCCGCACAGTCTCACCATCTGGACCTCCCCATGGTCCCTCAATCTGGACCTCCCCAGGGTTCCTCCATCTGGACCTCCGCAGGGTTCCTCCATCTGGACCTCCTCAGGGTCCCTTCATCTGAACCTCCCCTGGGTCCAGCCATCTGGACCCCCCTAAGGTCCCTTTTACCTGGATCACCCCATATCCTTGTTATGTGGACATGTTACCCTGTGTGCCACCACCTAAACCTGCCTATGATCCTGTCAACCTCCACACTGTCCTATCCCCTAGACAACCAATGGTTTAATCGCCTGGACCTCCCCATGTACCCCTCATCTGCACATCTGCATCATCCCATCCCCTTAACCTCCCCACAATTCTGTCACCTGAACTTTCCCACCTGCATGTCACCTAGATGTTCTAATGGCTTCATCACCTAGACCCCCCCCCCATGGACCCATCAACTGGACTCTCTTACCTTCCTGCCACCTGGACCCCTGCATGGTCCTATTATTTGAACCCCCCCTGGTCAAGTCATTTGCAGCTCTATATGGTCCTGTCACGGTGTCACCTGGACCTCAGCCCTTTCCATCACCTAAACCTCTGCCCAGTCCCATCACCTGGAAAGGAATGTAGATTAGTTTTCTCAGCTTGTGCTGAGGTTCTGATGCGGATACAGTTCCCATCCCGGTACATATTTTTGTCAGGAGGATGGTTCTACTTGAGGTGGATTCAGGAGCCCATCAGCCCAACACACACACAGTCTACTCCTGGTAGAGCTGACCTCATACTGGAATAAGTGAAGTGTTCGAGTGAATCCCCCTCCCCCCACTATCATCACAATTCTATAATGGTCTATCATGGTGACTCTCTATGTTCTGAGATCTTCTGTAGAAGAGATTTTTATGACTTGTCTTATGTGGGAGGAGCCTGATATGTGATCTATTGACATCTACAATGAAATAAATGGATGGAACCATTCCAGGAGTGCGGTCAATGTCTATATACCTAGGGATGAGTCCGATGTTCGCTCGTTCACCAAATTTAGAACATTATGGGGCATTTGCGGGAAATTCGAGCGCCCGCTGAACGCCCCATAATGCACTGTGAGATCGCAGTGCATTGATGGCTGCTGATTGGCCAAAGCATGCACCTGGCCTTTGGCCAATGCCTCCGGGGGCTAAGTCCACACCCCACACTATATAAGGCTGCTTACATAGCGGGAGTATAGTCAGGTCCATAAATATTGGGACATGGACACAATCCTAATCTTTTTGGCTCTGTACACCACAATGGATTTGAAATGAAATGAAAACAAGATGTGCTTTAACTGCAGACTTTCAGCTTTAATTTGAGGGTATTTACATCCAAATCAGGTGAACGGTGTAGGAATTACAACAGTTTGTATATGTGCCTCCCACTTTTTAAGGGACCAAAAGTAATGGGACAGATTAATAATCATCCATCAAACTTTCACTTTTTAATACTTGGTTGCAAATCCTTTGCAGTCAATTACAGCCTGAAGTCTGGAACGCATAGACATCACCAGACGCTGGGTTTCATCCCTGGTGATGCTCTGTCAGGCCTCTACTGCAACTGTCTTCAGTTCCTGCTTGTTCTTGGGGTATTTTCCCTTCAGTTTTGTCTTCAGCAAATGAAATGCATGCTCAATCGGATTCAGGTCAGGTGATTGACTTGGCCATTGCATAACATTCCACTTCTTTCCCTTAAAAAACTCTTTGGTTGCTTTCGCAGTATGCTTCGGGTCATTGTCCATCTGCACTGTGAAGCTCCGTCCAATGAGTTCTGAAGCATTTTGCTGAATATGAGCAGATAATATTGTCCGAAACACTTCAGAATTCATCCTGCTGCTTTTGTCAGCAGTCCCATCATCAATAAATACAAGAGAACCAGTTCCATTGGCAGCCATACATGCCCACGCCATGACACTACCACCACCATGCTTCACTGATGAGGTGGTATGCTTTGGATCATGAGCAGTTCCTTTCCTTCTCCATACTCTTCTCTTCCCATCACTCTGGTACAAGTTCATCTTGGTCTCATCTGTCCATAGGATGTTGTTCCAGAACTGTGAAGGCTTTTTTAGATGTTGTTTGGCAAACTCTAATCTGGCCTTCCTGTTTTTGAGGCTCACCAATGGTTTACATCTTGTAGTGAACCCTCTGTATTCACTCTGGTGAAGTCTTCTCCTGATTGTTGACTTTGACACACATACACCTACCTCCTGGAGAGTGTTCTTCATCTGGCCAACTGTTGTGAAGGGTGTTTTCTTCACCAGGGAAAGAATTCTTCGGTCATCCACCACAGTTGTTTTCCGTGGTCTTCCGGTTCTTTTGGTGTTGCTGAGCTCACCGGTGCGTTCTTTCTTTTTAAGGATGTTCCAAACAGTTGATTTGGCCACACCTAATGTTTTTGCTATCTCTCTGATGGGTTTGTTTTGTTTTTTCAGCCTAATGATGGCTTGCTTCACTGATAGTGACAGCTCTTTGGATCTCATATTAAGAGTTGACAGCAACAAATTCCAAATGCAAATAGCACACTTGAAATGAACTCTGGACCTTTTATCTGCTCCTTGTAAATGGGATAATGAGGGAATAACACACACCAGGCCATGGAACAGCTGAGCAGCCAATTGTCCCATTACTTTTGGCCCCTTAAAAAGTGGGAGGCACGTATACAAACTGTTGTAATTCCTACACCGTTCACCTGATTTGGATGTAAATACCCTCAAATTAAAGCTGAAAGTCTGCAGTTTGGGCACATCTTGTTCATTTCATTTCAAATCCATTGTGGTGGTGTATAGAGCCAAAAAGATTAGAATTGTGTCGATGTCCCAATATTTATGGACCTGACTGTACATAGTGTAATGAATGAGAGCAGCAAAATGGCATTTCTAAAGGAAAATTTTCATTCAAAACTGCTTGCGGCTGTAATGTATTGTTGGGTCAAATTTTTTTTTTAAATGGCGCGGGGGTCCATACCAGGCCCTTATCCGAGCACGCAACCTGGCAGGCTGCAGGAAAAGGGGGGACAAGAGAGCGCCCCCCCCTCCTGAACTGTTCCAGGCCACATGCCCTCAACACGGGGAGGGTGCTTTGGGGTCCCCTCCAAAACACCTTGTCCCCATCTTGATGGGGACAAGGGCCTCGTCCCCACAACCCTTGCCCGGTGGTTGTCGTGGTCTGTGGGAGGGGGGCTTATCGGAATCTGGAAGCCCCTTTTAACAAGGGGCCCCCAGATCCCCCCTATGTGAATGTGTATTGGGTACATTGTACCCCTACACATTCACAAAAAAAGTGCCCTGTGATGTCCATCCATCTGCAATCATGGTGCCGACAAACCGAGAAAAAAAAAGGAAACTCCACCTCCATGGGAGGCATCCCGCTGACTTCAGCCTTTTCGCAATGACAGCCGTTATTTGACTGAGGGCGGGGCCACCCGCTGATGTCACCGGGTGGCTCCACCCTTGGTTATATAAGAGCTGTCATCTTGAAAAGGCTGCAGTCAGTGGGACGCCTCCCATGGAGGTGGAGTTTTTCCTTTTTTTTTTCTTGGGACTGTTGGCGCCTGTCAGAATAATAATAAAAAGGTAAACAGAGTAAACGTAGTCAAAACATAGTCGGAGTTCAGGAACCGGAACAGATAGTCAGACAAGCCAAAACGTCAGGGAGCCAGAGAACAGCGTAGTAGAACAGCAAGCAGGATCTGAAGCCAGAAGGAATGTCAGCCAAGCAAGTTTTTAAGAGGACCACAGGAGAGCGTCTCTAGAGATGTGACCAAGGCATAGGCAGAGATAATTTGGACTGGACAGCTTAAGTAGGCAGGACTGACGAGCAGGATATCATCAACAGGTGAGTCACTGTGGAGAGATAGGGGCTGGCAATTAGCCAACAGCTGAGCGGCCAGCTCAGAGAAGGAAGGGTTGAATCCAGCCCTGACAGCGCCATGATTGAAGATGAATGGACATCGCGGGACACTTTTTTTTTTTAATAAAGGAATTGTCAAAAACTATCTTCTGTCATTTTTACTTTTTTGACACTTTTTTGGGCTGGGATCTGGGGGTCCCCTTTGTCACGGAACGTCCCTCACTCCGCTTGAGTGCTTCCGTCAGTATACTGCTTCCTAAGTTCTGGAACATGAGTCCAATGGATCTGGCTATAGGAACCCCTAAGAACTAGACAACACCAGTCTTGGAGTACATCAGAACTAACTCTTTATTTGAGATCTCACAGACCTTTATACAGCAGACTGACTCAAAGCTAACCTAATTAACATGAGCTAATTTACTAAAACATTTACCCAGACCAGATGACAGACTTGTGGGCACCGAGCTTCACACAGTAGTATAAACACAATAGCTGGAGCTAATTACAATTATCAATACAAACAACAATCTCCCCCCTCCTCAGCCTAGTCATCAACAGTTCATCTCCTAGCCAGTCCTGGAGGACAAAGTGATCAGCTCACTCAATTAACAGGTTGATTTCAGAACCAACCAAACCAATAATAGTCTCTACATACATCCTGGGAGATATTGTGGACAAATATTACTGTCCCATTTTAAGTAGTCCAAGATATATTTTCTCACTCACCCTGAGCCAGGATAGCACAGAGTGCCTTAGACATAAGATGTATTCTGAGTTCCACAGGCCCTCCCGTCACACCCTTGTTAAAGGTGGCTTCCAGATTCTAAAAAGCCCCCGCGCCCGTAGACCCCCACAACCATCGGGCAGGGGTTGTGGGGAAGAGGTTCTTGTCCTCATCAACATGGGGACAAGGGGTTTTGGAGGGGACTCTAAAGCACCCTCCCAATGTTGAGGACATGTGGCCTGGTACGGTTCAGGAGGGGGGGCTCTCTCATCCCTCTCCCCTTTTCCTGTGGCCTGCTAGGTTGCATGCTTGGATTAAGGGTCTAGATTTCAAGGGGGACCCCCACACAATTTTTATTTTTAATTTTGGTGCGTGGTTCCCCTTAATATCTATACCAGACCCAAAGGGCCTGGTAATGGACTGGGGGGGGGGGAACCCATGCCATTTTTTTTCAATGATTTTTTATCTATATTGCCGGGATCTGACAATACATTACAGCAGCAAGCAATTTTAAATTACTTTTTTTCCTTTAGAAATGTAATTTTGTTGCGGTACTGTAATAAACATGGGAAAGATGCGCCACTTTACAGGCAGACTAAGGGGACCCCCCCCCCCCGGCAAAATATTTAAAGGAATACTCCCCTGGGGCAGGACCCGGGTCCCCAAACACTCCCCTGGGGCAGGACCGGGGCCCCCCAAACACTCCCCTGGGGCAGGACCCGGATCCCCAAACACTCCCCTGGGGCAGGACCCGGGTCCCCAAACACTCCCCTGGAGCAGGACCCGGGTCCCCAAACACTCCCCTGGAGCAGGACCCGGGTCCCCAAACACTCCCCTGGAGCAGGACCCGGGTCCCCAAACACTCCCCTGGAGCAGGACCCGGGTCCCCAAACACTTTTTATGACAATAACTTGCATATTAACCTTTAAAATGAGCACTTTAGATTTTTCACGTTCGTGTCCCATAGACTTTATCGGGGTCGCACAAATTTTTTGCCTGTTCGCATGTTCTGGTGCAAACCGAACCCGGGGGGGGGAGGGGTGTTCAGCTCATCTCTATATATAACACAAAGTCCTCCCCATAGGAGTGCACAGCGTATTGCAGAAGGGTCTGCACCCCAACACTCAAACACAGAGCAGCAGGGGCCGTGGTTGGGGTACGCACACAGATGAGAGGCTATGCCATGGCACAAATTGTAGAGCAAAGCAATATTTTTTAGAATTTTGATTTTTTTTTTTTAACTTTTATTTTAGTTTTTTTAATTTTTTACATTTTTATCTATTTATTTTTACATTTTTAAGTGACCTGTTGGGGGGCTTTGGTGAAATATAAGAGGACTAAACAGACCCCTGATGTCTCACATTTAAGACTGAGCCTCAGCTGAAGCTGAATAAACACAGTTTACTATACTTCAGTGATGAATGGACACAGGATTGACTGGTACCGATCGTTCACTGTGTTCATTTAGAAAGGAGAGGGGACAGTAAATGACATATTTTCTGCCCCTTCCCCCTCATCCCCCTGCAGCACAGCTGGATGGAGGGAGATGAGGAGAATCTGACAGCACTGCAGGGGGAGGAACAAGAGTATTGGTATCTCCAGTAGGGCAGTACAGCCGGTCCTCCTGCTCGGCCGGTGCCCGAGCCCCCTTTTTGAACTGATAGGCCCCTTGCCCGGTACAGGAGGGCCGGCTGTACTGCCTTATCGGTGGTGGCCCTGGGTGATTAGGGTGTGCCCAGGCACACTCGGCACACCCCCTGTGCACACCTATGGTCCTCCCTCAAACTTTCCATACTTGTCTGATTACTCGGACACTTTGAAGTCCCCTCCCCCCAGGGTGTTTTATATCTGCAGTCAGCATTGAGGGTGGGTGTCACTGATGGGGCGGGAATGTTCCTTGCCATATTGAATCTTATGATTGGTCGGGTTTTGTATTTTTGCCCGGATCGCCATGGTTAGGTCTTTTGAATGATCAAAAATCTGAATCAAATGTTTTATTCTCCATTGGCAAAGAGCCAAGAAGACTTAAAGTTCCCTTGTAGGAAGAGGATCATGGGGGTTGTTGTTGCTGAACGCCTTCAAAAATAAAATTTGCCATTGATGAATGCAGACCATACATTCAGACCGAATTCCGAACGATTTGTCGATCAAAAATCTAAAATTTCATGCATTTTGTAATCCGATGGCGCCACCTTCAATGTCACCTCACATTGTTAAGGAAAAGGAACTTTGTGGCCGGGAATCTTCTGTCCAGGTCCCGGCTCATGTGCGTTATATTATATTTCTCACACGATTCTCCCATCGTTCATTCAAAATTCATTCGTTTTTCAAAAGATTTCCAACATGCCCCATCACTCAAATTTGATGGCTGCATGAAAATCGCCCGTTGCTGCGGCCCCACCAATGATCAAAAATCAAACGATTATTCAAAGGTGTGATTTTTCTAACAAAAAATTGTTTGGAACCCAACACGTGTATGGCTGGTCTAAGCACGGCAGCCAGGCAAGCAGCATTTTCAGAAGGTGAGGGCTACGTTGGTGGCCACCATACTTCTTTCATACACTTTTCCTTTGGCACCATTTTCGGAGGCGGTACAAACTCCTCCTGGACAGACGTGTGAGATCTTCGCGGTACAAAAGTCCGACGTCGTCAGGATAATAACAGCTCTGACATCCTCCAGTTGGATGTCCCCCATCATCCTCGGGGACTCTGTGAAGTCACATCTATGGTCTGAATAATAGGCCAGACACAGCGAGATGATGGTGGAGACAAAAGACAGATCTGAGATTGGCTGTCAATGGGAGAATTGGCTTTGCCAGAGATGACTTGTGCCAGTAGAGAATGAACAAAGCGCTGAGCCGCACGCGCGGTTTGACTGAAGAGACGCAGAGATAAGAGGCGAGAGATAGAGGATTCCACTGACCACAGGAGATAAGAGCGGCAGAATGAAGAGAGCCAGACGTTCAGCGGATCCTCCACTTCATTCAGATACTCTTTGCCAAGTTTCTGCCTATCACCGCCATGCATCTTTCGCGGCTTCATTCTACCGGCGGATTTGCTCTCCGACAATGCGCCTGGACTTTCATTTCAAGCATAAGAAGAAGCCTGAATACAGATGGAATTAGAACCTCCCCCTGTTAATTAAGACGTCCTCATTTTGCACCCGCTAGGGGATGTTATCACGATGGCAGCAGACGAGACGGACTGAAGTTCATTTATGAAGAAATACTTCAAGCTAACAGTGTGGATGAAAGAGCGGCGGAGAGGCCAGGTATTTGGTGGAGATATGACGCTGATCGCAATCTCGCCGTGCGCTCATTCCGGCCCAAAGAACCTTCTCCTGGACGCTCCCATCAGGAAGTGAAGTGCTTTTTGAAACCCGTTAATTAGTTTTCTTTTTTTTTTAACTTAAGAATAAAACATCAAAAGCGTCTTCAGTGCGGCTTCCTGCCTCCACCTGACGTGCGTCTTTTCTCACTGAGGTGTACCTCCACCTTGCTGGAATATTCCGCAGAAGGTCACTCAGAGATTTCCGATCGGTGGGAGGATGTCCATGCTCTGTGCCATAGATAGGAATGATCGGGCCCCTCGCTGTCACAGTCAATCATTGTCACCCTACTACAGTTATCCGCCTCTTCTGCGCACTCGTGGCGGAGCGCATGCACCCCGATCGGTGGGAGGATGTCCATGCTCTGTGCCATAGATAGGAATGATCGGGCCCCTCGCTGTCACAGTCAATCATTGTCACCCTACTACAGTTATCCGCCTCTTCTGCGCACTCGTGGCGGAGCGCATGCACCCCGATCGGTGGGAGGATGTCCATGCTCTGTGCCATAGATAGGAATGATCGGGCCCCTCGCGGTCACAGTCAATCATTGTCACCCCACTACAGTTACCCGCCTCTTCTGCGCACTCGTGACGGAGCGCATGCACCCCGATCGGTGGATGTCCATGCTCTGTGCCATAGATAGGAATGATCGGGCCCCTCGCTGTCACAGTCAATCATTGTCACCCCACTACAGTTACCCGCCTCTTCTGCGCACTCGTGGCGGAGCGCATGCACCCCGATCGGTGGATGTCCATGCTCCGTGCCATAGATAGGAATGATCGGGCCCCTCGCTGTCACAGTCAATCATTGTCACCCCACTACAGTTACCCGCCTCTTCTGCGCACTCGTGACGGAGCGCATGCACCCCGATCGGTGGATGTCCATGCTCTGTGCCATAGATAGGAATGATCGGGCCCCTCGTTGTCACAGTCAATCATTGTCACCCCACTACAGTTATCCGCCTCTTCTGCGCACTCGTGGTGGAGCGCATGCACCCCGATCGGTGGGAGGATGTCCATGCTCTGTGCCATAGATAGGAATGATCGGGCCCCTCGCTGTCACAGTCAATCATTGTCACCCCACTACAGTTACCCGCCTCTTCTGCGCACTCGTGGCGGAGCGCATGCACCCCGATCGGTGGGAGGATGTCCATGCTCCGTGCCATAGATAGGAATGATCGGGCCCCTCGTTGTCACAGTCAATCATTGTCACCCCACTACAGTTACCCGCCTCTTCTGCGCACTCGTGGCGGAGCGCATGCACCCCGATCGGTGGGAGGATGTCCATGCTCCGTGCCATAGATAGGAATGATCGGGCCCCTCGCGGTCACAGTCAATCATTGTCACCCCACTACAGTTATCCGCCTCTTCTGCGCACTCGTGGTGGAGCGCATGCACCCCGATCGGTGGGAGGATGTCCATGCTCTGTGCCATAGATAGGAATGATCGGGCCCCTCGCTGTCACAGTCAATCATTGTCACCCCACTACAGTTACCCGCCTCTTCTGCGCACTCGTGGCGGAGCGCATGCACCCCGATCGGTGGGAGGATGTCCATGCTCCGTGCCATAGATAGGAATGATCGGGCCCCTCGTTGTCACAGTCAATCATTGTCACCCCACTACAGTTACCCGCCTCTTCTGCGCACTCGTGGCGGAGCGCATGCACCCCGATCGGTGGGAGGATGTCCATGCTCCGTGCCATAGATAGGAATGATCGGGCCCCTCGCGGTCACAGTCAATCATTGTCACCCCACTACAGTTACCTGCCTCTTCTGCGCACTCGTGGCGGAGCGCATGCACCCCGATCGGTGGGAGGTGTCCATGCTCTGTGCCATAGATAGGAATGATCGGGCCCCTCGCTGTCACAGTCAATCATTGTCACCCTACTACAGTTATCCGCCTCTTCTGCGCACTCGTGGCGGAGCGCATGCACCCCGATCGGTGGGAGGATGTCCATGCTCTGTGCCATAGATAGGAATGATCGGGCCCCTCGCTGTCACAGTCAATCATTGTCACCCTACTACAGTTATCCGCCTCTTCTGCGCACTCGTGGCGGAGCGCATGCACCCCGATCGGTGGGAGGATGTCCATGCTCTGTGCCATAGATAGGAATGATCGGGCCCCTCGCGGTCACAGTCAATCATTGTCACCCCACTACAGTTACCCGCCTCTTCTGCGCACTCGTGACGGAGCGCATGCACCCCGATCGGTGGATGTCCATGCTCTGTGCCATAGATAGGAATGATCGGGCCCCTCGCTGTCACAGTCAATCATTGTCACCCCACTACAGTTACCCGCCTCTTCTGCGCACTCGTGGCGGAGCGCATGCACCCCGATCGGTGGATGTCCATGCTCCGTGCCATAGATAGGAATGATCGGGCCCCTCGCTGTCACAGTCAATCATTGTCACCCCACTACAGTTACCCGCCTCTTCTGCGCACTCGTGACGGAGCGCATGCACCCCGATCGGTGGATGTCCATGCTCTGTGCCATAGATAGGAATGATCGGGCCCCTCGTTGTCACAGTCAATCATTGTCACCCCACTACAGTTACCCGCCTCTTCTGCGCACTCGTGACGGAGCGCATGCACCCCGATCGGTGGATGTCCATGCTCTGTGCCATAGATAGGAATGATCGGGCCCCTCGCTGTCACAGTCAATCATTGTCACCCCACTACAGTTATCCGCCTCTTCTGCGCACTCGTGGTGGAGCGCATGCACCCCGATCGGTGGGAGGATGTCCATGCTCTGTGCCATAGATAGGAATGATCGGGCCCCTCGCTGTCACAGTCAATCATTGTCACCCCACTACAGTTACCCGCCTCTTCTGCGCACTCGTGGCGGAGCGCATGCACCCCGATCGGTGGGAGGATGTCCATGCTCCGTGCCATAGATAGGAATGATCGGGCCCCTCGTTGTCACAGTCAATCATTGTCACCCCACTACAGTTACCCGCCTCTTCTGCGCACTCGTGGCGGAGCGCATGCACCCCGATCGGTGGGAGGATGTCCATGCTCCGTGCCATAGATAGGAATGATCGGGCCCCTCGCGGTCACAGTCAATCATTGTCACCCCACTACAGTTACCCGCCTCTTCTGCGCACTCGTGGCGGAGCGCATGCACCCCGATCGGTGGGAGGATGTCCATGCTCTGTGCCATAGATAGGAATGATCGGGCCCCTCGCTGTCACAGTCAATCATTGTCACCCCACTACAGTTACCCGCCTCTTCTGCGCACTCGTGGCGGAGCGCATGCACCCCGATTGGTGGGAGGTGTCCATGCTCCGTGCCATAGATAGGAATGATCGGGCCCCTCGCGGTCACAGTCAATCATTGTCACCCCACTACAGTTACCCGCCTCTTCTGCGCACTCGTGGCGGAGCGCATGCACCCCGATCGGTGGGAGGTGTCCATGCTCTGTGCCATAGATAGGAATGATCGGGCCCCTCGCTGTCACAGTCAATCATTGTCACCCCACTACAGTTACCCGCCTCTTCTGCGCACTCGTGGCGGAGCGCATGCACCCCGATCGGTGGGAGGATGTCCATGCTCCATGCCATAGATAGGAATGATCGGGCCCCTCGCGGTCACAGTCAATCATTGTCACCCCACTACAGTTACCCGCCTCTTCTGCGCACTCGTGGCGGAGCGCATGCACCCCGATCGGTGGGAGGATGTCCATGCTCCGTGCCATAGATAGGAATGATCGGGCCCCTCGCGGTCACAGTCAATCATTGTCACCCCACTACAGTTACCCGCCTCTTCTGCGCACTCGTGGCGGAGCGCATGCACCCCGATCGGTGGGGGGGTGTCCATGCTCCGTGCCATAGATAGGAATGATCGGGCCCCTCGCGGTCACAGTCAATCATTGTCACCCCACTACAGTTACCCGCCTCTTCTGCGCACTCGTGGCGGAGCGCATGCACCCCGATCGGTGGGGGGTGTCCATGCTCCATGCCATAGATAGGAATGATCGGGCCCCTCGCGGTCACAGTCAATCATTGTCACCCCACTACAGTTACCTGCCTCTTCTGCGCACTCGTGGCGGAGCGCATGCACCCCGATCGGTGGGAGGATGTCCATGCTCTGTGCCATAGATAGGAATGATCGGGCCCCTCGCTGTCACAGTCAATCATTGTCACCCCATTACAGTTAGCCGCCTCTTCTGCGCACTCGTGGTGGAGCGCATGCACCCCGATCGGTGGGGGGGTGTCCATGCTCTGTGCCATAGATAGGAATGATCGGGCCCCTCGCTGTCACAGTCAATCATTGTCACCCCACTACAGTTAGCCGCCTCTTCTGCGCACTCGTGGCGGAGCGCATGCACCCCGATCGGTGGGGGGTGTCCATGCTCTGTGCCATAGATAGGAATGATCGGGCCCCTCGCTGTCACAGTCAATCATTGTCACCCCACTACAGTTATCCGCCTCTTCTGCGCACTCGTGGCGGAGCGCATGCACCCCGATCGGTGGGGGGTGTCCATGCTCTGTGCCATAGATAGGAATGATCGGGCTCCTCGCTGTCACAGTCAATCATTGTCACCCCACTACAGTTACCCGCCTCTTCTGCGCACTCGTGGCGGAGCGCATGCACCCCGATCGGTGGATGTCCATGCTCTGTGCCATAGATAGGAATGATCGGGCCCCTCGCTGTCACAGTCAATCATTGTCACCCCACTACAGTTAGCCGCCTCTTCTGCGCACTCGTGGCGGAGCGCATGCACCCCGATCGGTGGGGGGTGTCCATGCTCCGTGCCATAGATAGGAATGATCGGGCCCCTCGCTGTCACAGTCAATCATTGTCACCCCACTACAGTTACCCGCCTCTTCTGCGCACTCGTGGCGGAGCGCATGCACCCCGATCGGTGGGGGGTGTCCATGCTCCGTGCCATAGATAGGAATGATCGGGCCCCTCGCGGTCACAGTCAATCATTGTCACCCCACTACAGTTACCCGCCTCTTCTGCGCACTCGTGGCGGAGCGCATGCACCCCGATCGGTGGATGTCCATGCTCCGTGCCATAGATAGGAATGATCGGGCCCCTCGCTGTCACAGTCAATCATTGTCACCCCACTACAGTTATCTGCCTCTTCTGCGCACTCGTGGCGGAGCGCATGCACCCCGATCGGTGGAGTCTCCTCTTTCTAGGAGAGATTTTCTTGTCTTCATGATTTGGAGGGTTGAAAATCTGCACTACGACACGAGGAAGGCGTTCCCGCCGGTAATTACCGATATGAAGCCAGAAAATAAAGATATTCACATCAGTTCACCGCAGAGAAGTCCGATGGTGGAGAAGATCTGATCCCCGTAGATAATAATGTGACGCAATATCCTGGGATTCAGATCTTTTTTATGTAATTGTAATTTTTATTCATTCAAGAAATAGTAAAGGTATGACATCACAAGATGTACAATAATGAAAAAAGGAAAACAGAAAATAAGTACATGTGATTCAGAATGTAAAGATAACACATTCCATGGAGTATTAGTAAAACGATTATTTCCCAGCATATCAAGGATAGGGAACAATAATAGTCAGCACGGGGCAAAGGCATATTTTCCGGAGCGTAGAGTCAGAAATGTCTTCTCACAATGAAAGGGTCCGTAGTAGAGCAATACCAAATGAAAAAGAAAAGGAAAAGGAAAAAAAAAACACATAACTCTTCTACCCCGACTAACCAGGAATCATTCAGTTTGTGTGGTCCCCGTACTTCGATTGGTCCCAGGGCTCCCAAATTTTATTAAACTGGGAGACGAGGGATGTACCGAGAAATTCCATCTTTCTAATCTCTGCTATAATTTGTAGAAATTGTAGGTGGGAGGGAGGGGTAGTGGACAGCCAACACATTGGTATAGCTCTCTTGGCAGCTAAAAGAATGTATGAGGTCAAACACATAGTTGGTTTAGCAATGGCTGGAAAGGGGAGCCCCAGTAAGTAATGGATAATATCTAAGGGAAGTGTCAGGTCTGTCACCCTCTGAAGTGTTTGCATGACTTCTAACCAAAATGCCTGTATAAGTGAGCGGGTCCAAAAAATATGGAAGTGTGAACCCGTCTCCGTACAACATCTCCAACACCTAGATGAGAGAGAGGGATCAATATGGTGGATACGCTCCGGGGTCCTGTACCAAAACATTAAGATCTTCACCGCCGTTTCTTTCTGAACCACACATTTGGAAGACTTAAAAGTTGATGTCCATATTTTAGCCCATAACTGTACAGGGATCGAACGTCCCAGTAATATATTCCATTTCCGCATGTATAGGTGGGTATCAGGTAATATCTTAGTGAATTCATGTAGGATATGGTAATTGGAGGATATTAAGTGTAATTGGTGAGGACCCTCCACACATAAATGTTCAAAGGGATTAGGGGATTTCTAGGGTTAGAGTCGGGGATAGTGAGTGGAAAAAATGTCTGATTTGAAGGTAGAAATAAAATAGCCTTTGAGGGATAGAGAATTTTTCTTGTAATTTGGGAGTAACCGGATGAACTAGGTTGAATAATTGAAAGAGGGGTGTCTGCATCCAAGGTAGTAAGCGTCCGGAGTCCAGACTGTCCGGTATAGCCGGGTTAAGCAGTATGTTACATAGAGGAGGGCAGACAGAGGAAAGTTGGTATTTCGATACACATTTACCCCATAAGGACAAGGTAAATAACATTGATGCTAAGCACATATGTTTCAATGTGGGATCTTTAAGTAGAGAATGGGACCATACCATGGAGCAAGGGTGAACTGGGTGATTAGCTCCTCTCTCAATTTATGACCATCTGTTTAGAGCCACCTGACAGGACCAAGAGAAACACCACCTCAAGGTGAGAAGCCAAATAATACCTGATGACGTCAGGAGCCCTCAAACCTCCCTGAGATCGTAGGGAGAAAACCACAGAGCTATCCGGTGTGTCTTGTTATTCCAAATACATTTAAAAACCCCTGTGTAAGGCCTTAAGTTGATTGATAGGTACTGCCACCGGTAGAGTTTCGAAGAGGTATAATAACCGTGGTAACACTGACATTTTCAGAACGTTAATTCTACCTAACATAGTAATAGGGTATGTAGCCCATTGGTGGAGGCATCTATAAATGTCCTGGAACAAAGGGGGGAAGTTAGTGGAGTATATACTAGTATATGAGGTGGTAAGCTTAATACCCAGGTATGTAGGAGCCTTGGGTGCACCATTTATAGGGATATGAGTTTTTAAGTTGTGTTAGAATATCTGGTGGAATATGCAAAGGGAGTGCTTCAGTCTTGGTAGTATACATTTTATAGCCTGATATGGCCCCATAGGAATTCAGAAGAGGGAGGGGAGAGATATAAGAGGTTTCGTCAGTGTCAGAAGAACGTCATCACCAAAGAGAGATCATTTGTACTCCCGTTGTCTCATCTGTACCCCCATAATATCAGGATGACATCTGATTGCTTCTGCTAGGGGTTCCAGGCAAAGGATGAAAAGGAGGGGGGGGATCGAGGGCATTGGAAAGTAGGGGGATAAAAACCATGCCAACTGTACCTGCGCAGATGTGTGGGCATACAAGTATTCAGATCTTTATAAAGTAGATGATGAAGGTTTCTTCTTTCTATTCATATGACGTCTCACATTCCAAGAGCTTTGTGATCCCCCCCAAAAATAAAGAAATTAAAAATTCCCCCAAAATAACGTCTAATGGCAGCCATGCATGGGCCGAAATCTGAATGAATTTTATTTCAAAAATCAGAAATTTTGTGTTTTGGGATCTGATGGAACCGCCATTAATTTTGAAATTCAACCAACCAAGACTTCAGTGTCATCTCATGCTACAGAAAAGACATTTCACGGCCGGGAATCTTCTTTTATTTTCAGGTCACAGCTCATCCGCATTTCTTTTTTGATTATATTTTTCACACAATTCTTGATTCGAAATTTATCATTGATGATCTATCCATCATTGATTAGAAATTCCTTCATTTTTCAAAAAATTTACAACATGCCCGATCGCTGAAATTCAAAGGCCACACAAAAATCAGGAGAAAAATGATTCATTACGATTTTCTAAAGAAAATTCATTCAGAATTGGACCCGTGTATGGCCGGACTTAATCTTTATGACCTGTCCCCCCCCCCCCCCCCCACGGTATTAATTGGTCTGGAATCCTAGTAGTGTTTTTTTCTCACACTACCATGTAGGACAGGTTCCTCCTTCTGTAGTCTATTGTTGTTAAGGAAGCTGTGAGTTCCATCACCCACCACCTCCTTAGCGACATCACTGGTCCCATTCATGTGTTCCATCACCCACCACCTCCTTAGCGACATCACTGGTCCCATTCATGTACTGGGGAATCCCTGGCCATGTAAACAAAGCAGATAGGATAGTTTACAAAAAAACAGCATGGGGATTCCCTTCAGGTCTGGTATGAATTCTAAAGGGGAACCCTGCAGAGATCCAAATCAAATTCTTATCCAAGTGCTTTGCAGGGATAAGAAACTGAGAGATCGTTCCCTCTGTACAGAGCTCTGTGTTGATTGCCAAAACAGGGCTCTGGGCTGTGATTGGACACAGCTGGTCAGCAGGTCCCGGCTATAAATAATTGCTGACAGACTCCCGCTGTGTGCAATCACAGTGGGTGTCGGCAGGAGGGGGGGGGCCGTGCATGCATGGTCCATGTCCTCCAGGGCAGTGCCCAGCCCCCATGCCATTTGGCTTCCATTGACTTTAATAGGGGTCAGATTTGGCCCCCGAACTTTAGTCATGTTGGTCGAACTGAATACAGATACGTTCGGCTCATCACTGATCATGGTCCTCAGGGTCAGTTCTGTATATTGGAGGTTGGAAACCATCTTCCTTCTGATCGTCCTGAGAGGAACTTTGCATTGTAGAGAATTAGCGCTGGCTGCTCGCCGGTGAAGGTGTTAATGGAATTCTTCATGTCCTGGCCGGCAGACGCCTTCGTACGTCACCGGACTCTTATGTCTGTTTATGAGTTTTAATAAATATGTGATTATTTTCCCCCGCAGCAATGTGCGATTATTGACATCAACAAATGTAATCTTCCCGACTCTCCTCAACTCCAATTAGCCCCGCAGAGGGACTGGACTGTTTTATTGTAAGAACTCACCTGTGAAATATGGGAATGAAATGAGTTTTGTGAGTCTAATAACAGATAAGGAGACTCTTCAATATTGCAGCTGCAGATAGGCGGAATATGAAGTTACTTGGAGACATCGAATGTTAATTCTGATGGTCTCATGTCAGATGTCCTGGCTCCTCTGGGAACACCAGGTTTGGCTGATAGCATCTCTTCTGGGTGTTCACAGTCTGTCCGCTACTAATCTGATGTTAGATGGAAACTTTTCATCAAATGCAGAGAGCCCCTTTAGTTAAAAAATCCTTTTGATCCAGAAGAAGATGATGAATATTCGCTCAAAGGTAACAGATTTTTTTATTCTGGAGATCGGTTTCACATGATGTTCTGGTTATAAACCCCTATATAGACCTTTTTATATCCAGATTCCATCTCTGTGTCCAGAGGTCACCTCTTCCAACCTTCTCCATTCCCCAGATGTCTCCTCTCTCTACCCTCTCTGGTCTCCCAGAGGTCTCCACTCTCCAATTTCTCTGATTCCCCCAGAGGTCACTTCTCTCCACCTTCTCCATTCCCGCAGAGGTCACCTCTCTCCACCTTCTCTGTTCCCCCGGAGATCAGCTCTCTCCACCTTCTCCGTTCCACCAAAGGTCTCCTCTCTACACCTTCTGTGGTCCCCCAGAGGTCTTCTCTCTCCACCTTCTGTGGTCCCCCAGATGTCACCTCTTTCCATCTTCTCTGGTCCCCTGGAGGTCACCTCTCTTCACCTTCTCCAGTTCCCCTGGAGGTCACCTCTCTTCACCTTCTCCAGTTCCCCCAGAGGTCACCTCTCTCCACCTTCTCCGTTCCCCCCGGAGGTCACATCTCTCCACCCTCTCTGGTCTCCAAGAGATCACCTCTCTCTGCCCTCTCCAGCCCCCTAGAGGTCTCTTTGCTCCACCTTCTCTGTTCCCCCAGAAGTCACCTCTCTCCACCTTCTCTGGTCTCCT
This sequence comes from Lithobates clamitans, assembly GCA_037952925.1. Lineage (NCBI taxonomy): Eukaryota > Metazoa > Chordata > Amphibia > Anura > Ranidae > Lithobates > Lithobates clamitans. Next base: position 169,430 of record JBBGZY010003075.1, read on the forward strand.
GGAGGTCAGCTCTCCCTAATTTTCCTGGTCCCCCAGAGTTCACCGCTCTCTACCGTCTCTGGTCCCCCAGAGCTCTTTGATCCCTCAGAAAGCACCTCTATCCACCCTCTCTGATCCCCCAGAGGTCACCTCTCTCCACCCTCTCTGCTCCCCCAGAGGTCTTCTCTCTTCACTTTCTCTGGTCCCCCAGAGATCTCCACTCTGCATTTTCTCTGGTCCCCCGGAGGTCTCCTCTCTCCACCTTCTGTGATCCTCTGGAATGCCCCATAGCTGCCCTCTGCCTTCTACCACACACAAGGAAGACGCTCAAAATGAAGTCTAAAGGAGAAGGATATTTTCAGGTCTAATTCATTTATCTGAAAGGATAAAACGTAAATGGATGTTTTGCTCTGGAGATGGCAATTAATGTATTAAAGAGCTGAAAATCTGCGTTTAGCCGCCTGCTTCCTCCCGGCCCTCTGGGGTGGCCCCGTCCTGTCTGAATCCCCCATAATAAAGCAGATTGTCTCACTAATTCACCAGTGGGGGACATGTACCTATGTGAGGAATTGCACCAGCTGTAGAACAGACAATGTCCCGCTGGCTCGGTGTTTATAGGCTTAAGAATGGTACCTGCTGCTTCCAGCTCATTTCATTTCCCAAACAAGACATTTAGCGCAATGCTGATACTTTGAAATAAGCATATCATTAGATGAGGATTCTGCGAATCGTCTGCCTGGGATTAATCTCTCTGGAATACAAAGTCACACAGTATGGGCAGAGGGCCGTCCGCATCCGATTCATGTACGGCTGGCACAGGCCTCACAGGAGAGAAATGGAGGTCCTTCAAACACAACTTTGTCTCCCACTTTCTGCAGCCGGCCCTGATATCCAAACTTTCTGTAGAGTCCCCGGCAGTGACGGCACACGTTGGGGTCACCGGCCTCCATCTGCTCAGCACTGCTGACCTTTCCTGGAGGTTTACTACTGACAGGTCTTCTCCATAAGGCTCCTCCTGGGCTGACCTAGAAAGAGACACACCCCCGCTTCTGGCTCCACCAATATATAAGAAGTGGAAATGTTCCACACCTTAGTTCCAATCAATCACTGGAGCTAAAGTCTTACTAAATCCAGACCCTGACCAGTTAATGTTGTCACTCCCTCCCCCCGCCCCTTCCTGCCTGGGATGGGATGTGATGTAATAGTTCTATGTAAGCTTATTGGGGGGGGGGGGGGTTCCATATTGTGATGATGATTAAAGATGACTTGTCCTTCCGTCTGCCACAACATGATGAGATCTTCATCCATCTGTATGAGAGGAAAGCAGATCACCTCCAAGAAGTCCTCAACCTTCCCAATCCATTCATTTTATCCTCATATGGTCAGAAACACCGGCTCCAGAACCCCAGAAGACCGGTAGAGAGCACCCTGTACAGGTAGAGTACCCCATACAGATAGAGAGTGCCCCATACAGATAGAGAGTGCCCCATACAGATAGAGAGTGCCCCATACAGGTAGAGAGTGCCCCATACAGATAGAGAGTGCCCCATACAGGTAGAGAGTGCCCCATACAGATAGAGAGTGCCCCATACAGGTAGAGAGTGCCCCATACAGGTAGAGTACCCCATACAGGTAGAGAGTGCCCCATACAGATAGAGAGTGCCCCATACAGGTAGAGTACCCCATACAGGTAGAGAGCACCTTGTACAGGTAGAGTACCCCATACAGATAGAGAGTGCCCCATACAGGTAGAGTACCCCATACAGGTAGAGTACCCCATACAGATAGAGAGTACCCCATACAGGTAGAGAGTGCCCCATACAGGTAGAGAGTGCCCCATACAGGTAGAGTACCCCATACAGATAGAGAGTGCCCCATACAGGTAGAGAGTGCCCCTTACAGGTAGAGAGCGCCCCATACAGGTAGAGAGCGCCCCTTACAGGTAGAGAGTGCCCCTTACAGGTAGAGAGTGCCCCATACAGGTAGAGTACCCCATACAGATAGAGAGCGCCCCATACAGGTAGAGAGTGCCCCTTACAGGTAGAGAGCGCCCCATACAGGTAGAGAGCGCCCCTTACAGGTAGAGAGTGCCCCTTACAGGTAGAGAGCGCCCCATACAGGTAGAGAGCGCCCCTTACAGGTAGAGAGCGCCCCTTACAGGTAGAGAGCGCCCCATACAGGTAGAGAGCGCCCCTTACAGGTAGAGAGCACCCATACAGGTAGAGAGCGCCCCTTACAGGTAGAGAGCGCCCCATACAGGTAGAGAGTGCCCCTTACAGGTAGAGAGCGCCCCATACAGGTAGAGAGCGCCCCATACAGGTAGAGAGCGCCCCTTACAGGTAGAGAGCACCCCATACAGGTAGAGAGTGCCCCTTACAGGTAGAGAGTGCCCCATACAGGTAGAGTGCGCCCCATACAGGTAGAGAGCGCCCCATACAGGTAGAGTACCTCATGACAGGCGTTGGATTTGCACGCAGGTGTGAACGTGACTATGGCGGCAGGGCAGGACCCCGGTCAGTCGGCGGGAAGTTATATTCTAATGAATTCCTCCAGGATTCTTTATTTCAGGGGCTGAACTGCATCTGCCGGCGGAAATTACTTTATTCAAATTCTGGTTAGAAATCATTTTAGAATGTGAAAGTGGAACAATACAAAGTGTGGAAGTTTCCGGAGAAGGCGAGACTTTAATCACATTGAATATGATTGAATAATGAGATGCGGTCATGCATGATAACCCACAGAGCGAGAATCGCCAGCTCTGCCCCCCCCCCAGGACATTCTCATTCTCCGTCATGGTGTCTGGAAGATTCAGGCTTCACTCACCGACGTTCCATCAATCCTCCCCACACCTCATGTCCATAGAATTATGAACAGGTCATCTTCTCTAGACCTCCATCAGGCTTCACTCACCGACGTTCCATCAATCCTCCCCACACCTCATGTCCATAGAATTATGAACAGGTCATCTTCTCTAGACCTCCATCAGGCTTCACTCACCGACGTTCCATCAATCCTCCCCACACCTCATGTCCATAGAATTATGAACAGGTCATCTTCTCTAGACCTCCATCAGGCTTCACTCACCGACGTTCCATCAATCCTCCCCACACCTCATGTCCATAGAATTATGAACAGGTCATGTTCTCTAGACCTCCATCAGGCTTCACTCACCAACGTTCCATCAATCCTCCCCACACCTCATGTCCATAGCATTATGAACAGGTCATCTTCTCTAGACCTCCATCAGGCTTCACTCACCGACGTTCCATCAATCCTCCCCACACCTCATGTCCATAGCATTATGAACAGGTCATGTTCTCTAGACCTCCATCAGGCTTCACTCACCAACGTTCCATCAATCCTCCCCACACCTCATGTCCATAGCATTATGAACAGGTCATCTTCTCTAGACCTCCATCAGGCTTCACTCACCGACGTTCCATCAATCCTCCCCACACCTCATGTCCATAGCATTATGAACAGGTCATCTTCTCTAGACCTCCATCAGGCTTCACTCACCGACGTTCCATCAATCCTCCTCACACCTCATGTCCATAGAATTATGAACAGGTCATCTTCTCTAGACCTCCATCAGGCTTCACTCACCGACGTTCCATCAATCCTCCCCACACCTCATGTCCATAGAATTATGAACAGGTCATCTTCTCTAGACCTCCATCAGGCTTCACTCACCGACGTTCCATCAATCCTCCCCACACCTCATGTCCATAGAATTATGAACAGGTCATCTTCTCTAGACCTCCATCAGGCTTCACTCACCGACGTTCCATCAATCCTCCTCACACCTCATGTCCATAGAATTATGAACAGGTCATCTTCTCTAGACCTCCATCAGGCTTCACTCACCGACGTTCCATCAATCCTCCCCACACCTCATGTCCATAGCATTATGAACAGGTCATCTTCTCTAGACCTCCAGGTAGAAGCAGAGCTGGGCCTTCAGGTGATGTTCTTGGAGCAGAGGGGTCATTGTTGGACATTGGTGGTTTCTTGTGGTGTGGAAACATCTAGAAATAATCCTGAGATGAAGAACTAATAAGGAGCATTGTGCAGCCTGTGGTGCTGAGCGCCCTACAGAGGCCAGAAATCTGAGCGTCCCATTCATCAACTCACTGCACTCTTTACATTACATACATGTTCCTAATGGGGAAATATAGGGGTGTTGTGCTTTATTGGCGTTATAGGGACACTGTGCTGTATTGGGGTGATGGGGACATTGTGTTATATTGGGGTGATGGGGACACTGTTATGTTGGGGTGATGGGGACACTGTGCTGTATTGGGGTGATGGGGACACTGTGCTGTATTGGGGTGATGGGGACACTGTGTCATGTTGGGGTGATGGGGACACTGTGTTATATTGGGGTGATGGGGACATCGTGTCATGTTGGGGTGATGGGGACACTGTGTTATGTTGGATTGATGGGGATACTGTGTTATGTTGGGGTGATGGGGACTCTGTGTTATGTTGGGGTGATGGGGATGTTGTGTTATGTTGGGGTGATGGGGACACTGTGTTATGTTGGGGTGATGGGGACACTGTGTTATGTTGGGTTGATGGGGATGTTGTGTTATGTTGGGGTGATGGGGACACTGTGTTATGTTGGGGTGATGGGGACACTGTGTTATATTGGGGTGATGGGGACACTGTGTCATGTTGGGGTGATGGGGACATTGTGTTATATTGGGGTGATGGGTACACTGTGTCATGTTGGGGTGATGGGGACATTGTATTATGTTGGGGTGATGGGGACATTGTGTAATATTTGGGGTGATGGGGATGTTATGTTATATTGGGGGGATGGGGACATTATATCATGTTGGGGTGATGGGGACATTGTGTTATATTGGGGGGATGGGGACATTGTGTCATGTTGGGGTGATGGGGACATTGTGTTATATTGGGGTGATGGGGACATTGTGTTATATTGGGGTGATGGGGACATTGTGTTATGTTTTGGGGGTGATGGGGATACTGTGCTATATTGGGGTGATGGGGACACTGTGTTATGTTGGGGTGATGGGGACACTGTGTTATATTGGGGTGATGGGGACATTGTGTTATGTTGGGGTGATGGGGACATTGTGTTATATTTGGGGTGATGGGGATGTTATGTTATATTGGGGGGATGGGGACATTATGTCATGTTGGGGTGATGGGGACATTGTGTTATATTGGGGTGATGGGGACATTGTGTCATGTTGGGGTGATGGGGACATTGTGTCATATTGGGGTGATGGGGACACTGTGTTATGTTGGGGTGATGGGGACATTGTATTATGTTGGGGTGATGGGGACATTGTGTTATATTGGGGTGATGGGGACACTGTGTCATGTTGGAGTGATGGGGACACTGTGTTATATTGGGGTGATGGGGACACTGTGTCATGTTGGGGTGATGGGGACACTGTGTCATGTTGGGGTGATGGGGACATTGTATTATGTTGGGGTGATGGGGACATTGTGTTATATTGGGGTGATGGGGACACTGTGTCATGTTGGAGTGATGGGGACACTGTGTTATATTGGGGTGATGGGGACACTGTGTCATGTTGGGGTGATGGGGACATTGTATTATGTTGGGGTGATGGGGACACTGTGTCATGTTGGGGTGATGGGGACACTGTGTCATGTTGGGGTGATGGGGAAATTGTGTTATATTGGGGTGATGGGGAAATTGTGTTATATTGGGGTGATGGGGACACTGTGTTATGTTGGGGTGATGGGGACATTGTGTCATGTTGGGGTGATGGGGACATTGTGTCATGTTGGGGTGATGGGGACATTGTGTTATATTGGGGTGATGGGGACACTGTGTTATATTGGGGTGATGGGGACACTGTGTCATGTTGGGGTGATGGGGACACTGTGTTATGTTGGGGTGATGGGGACACTGTGTTATGTTGGGGTGATGGGGACATTGTGTCATGTTGGGGTGATGGGGACATTGTGTTATATTGGGGTGATGGGGACACTGTGTTATATTGGGGTGATGGGGACACTGTGTCATGTTGGGGTGATGGGGACACTGTGTTATGTTGGGGTGATGGGGACACTGTGTTATGTTGGGGTGATGGGGACTCTGTGTTATGTTGGGGTGATGGGGATGTTGTGTTATGTTGGGGTGATGGGGACACTGTGTTATGTTGGGGTGATGGGGATGTTATGTTATGTTGGGGTGATGGGGATGTTGTGTTATGTTGGGGTGATGGAGACACTGTGTTATGTTGGGGTGATGGGGACACTGTGTCATGTTGGGGTGATGGGGACACTGTGTCATGTTGGGGTGATGGGGACACTGTGTCATGTTGGGGTGATGGGGACACTGTGTTATGTTGGGGTGATGGGGATGTTGTGTTATGTTGGGGTGATGGGGACACTGTGTCATGTTGGGGTGATGGGGACACTGTGTCATGTTGGGGTGATGGGGACACTGTGTCATGTTGGGGTGATGGGGATGTTGTGTTATGTTGGGGTGATGGGGACACTGTGTCATGTTGGGGTGATGGGGGCACTGTGTCATGTTGGGGTGATGGGGACACTGTGATATGTTGGGGTGATGGGGATGTTGTTTCATGTTGGGGTGATGGGGACACTGTGTTATATTGGGGTGATGGGGACACTGTGTCATGTTGGGGTGATGGGGACACTGTGTTATATTGGGGTGATGGGGACACTGTGTTATGTTGGGGTGATGGGGACACTGTGTTATGTTGGGGTGATGGGGACACTGTGTCATGTTGGGGTGATGGGGACACTGTGTTATATTGGGGTGATGGGGACACTGTGTTATGTTGGGGTGATGGGGACACTGTGTCATGTTGGGGTGATGGGGACACTGTGTCATGTTGGGGTGATGGGGACACTGTGTCATGTTGGGGTGATGGGGACACTGTGTCATGTTGGGGTGATGGGGACACTGTGTCATGTTGGGGTGATGGGGACACTGTGTCATGTTGGGGTGATGGGGACACTGTGACATGTTGGGGTGATGGGGACACTGTGTCATGTTGGGGTGATGGGGACATTGTGTTATATTGGGGTGATGGGGACACTGTGTTATATTGGGGGGATGGGGACATTGTGTCATGTTGGGGTGATGGGGACATTGTATTATGTTGGGGTGATGGGGACACTGTTTCATGTTGGGGTGATGGGGACACTGTGTTATGTTGGGGTGATGGGGACACTGTGTCATGTTGGGGTGATGGGGGCATTGTATTATGTTGGGGTGATGGGGACACTGTGTCATGTTGGGGTGATGGGGACACTGTGTTATATTGGGGTGATGGGGACACTGTGTCATGTTGGGGTGATGGGGATATTGTGTTATATTTGGGGTGATGGGGACACTGTGTTATGTTGGGGTGATGGGGACACTGTGTCATGTTGGGGTGATGGGGACACTGTGTTATATTGGGGTGATGGGGACACTGTGTCATGTTGGGGTGATGGGGACACTGTGTTATGTTTTGGGGCATCGATTTTTTTTATGGATTATTTCCTTGAACCCCTTTTTGTTCCTCTTTGCAGTGGGATTCCATCAATGAGATGGACGAGTTCTTCGCTCCCATACACACCTACCAAGTCTGCAATGTGATGACCCCCAACCAGAACAACTGGCTGCGAACCAACTGGGTGCAGAGAGATGGCGCCCGCCGAGTCTACGCCGAGATCAAGTTCACCCTGCGAGATTGTAACAGCATGCCGGGGGTGCTGGGCACATGTAAGGAGACCTTCAACCTCTACTACATGGAAAGTGACCGAGACCTGGGCACCAGCACCCGGGAGAGCCAATTCATGAAGATTGACACCATCGCTGCCGACGAGAGCTTCACCAGCGTGGATTTGGGGGTTCGGAGGCTGAAGCTCAATACAGAAGTGCGTGGTGTGGGGCCTCTCAGCCGGAGGGGTTTTTATTTGGCCTTCCAGGACATCGGGGCGTGTATCGCCATTGTGTCGGTGAGGGTCTATTATAAGAAGTGCCCCTCCATGGTCAGGAACCTGGCCGCCTTCTCTGAGGCCGTCACCGGTGCCGATTCATCTTCCCTGGTGGAGGTGCGTGGAGAATGTGTGGGTCATTCTGAGGAAAGAGACACCCCAAAAATGTACTGCAGTGCTGAGGGCGAGTGGCTGGTTCCCATCGGGAAGTGCGTGTGTAGTGCGGGATTCGAGGAACGCAGCGATTCCTGTGTGGGTAAGACCGAAAATTACCTCACAGTTCATGATACGTCTGATCTACATCATCAGGGGGTCAATCTCGTGACATCATCCATTCTGGTCCATACAATCTTCATACAAGGTCCATACAATCTCCATAAAAGGTCCATATAATCTCCATACAACGTCCATACAATCTCCATACAAGGTCCATACAATCTCCATACAAGGTCCATACAATCTTCATACAAGGTCCATACAACGTCCATACAATCTCCATACAAGGTCCATACAATCTCCATACAAGGTCCATACAATCTCTATACAAGGTCCATACAATCTCCATACAAGGTCCATATAATCTCCATACAACGTCCATACAATCTCCATACAACGTCCATACAAGGTCCATACAAGGTCCATACAATCTCCATACAACGTCCATACAATCTTCATACAAGGTCCATACAAGGTCCATACAATCTCCATACAATCTCCATACAAGGTCCATACAATCTCCATACAAGGTCCATACAAGGTCCATACAATCTACATACAACGTCCATACAATCTCCATACAAGGTCCATACAATCTCTATACAAGGTCCATACAATCTCCATACAAGATCCATACAAGGTCCATACAATCTCCATACAATCTCCATACAAGATCCATACAACGTCCATATAATCTCCATACAAGGTCCATACAATCTCCATACAACCTCCATACAAGGTCCATACAATCTCCATACAATCTCCATACAAGATCCATACAACGTCCATACAATCTCCATACAAGGTCCATACAATCTCCATACAAGATCCATACAATGTCCATATAATCTCCATACAAGATCCATACAATCTCCATACAAGGTCCATACAATCTCCATACAACCTCCATACAACGTCCATACAACAAATAAATAATCAGAAGAAGGGGATGTTGGCTCTGCTTATAATAAGTATAAGATGTATATCTGTGTGGTGATTGTAGGTCAATATATGTGAATGTGTTTATCTGTTCGGTATAAATCTCTGGGCACTATAATGGATTCCCATTTCCGATACGACGATAAGAACTCTCCATCCACGTCAGAAACGGGGCATTCAGTCATTACAATCTGATCAGCTGCTGTCAGTGGTGAGTAAACTACCAAAATATACAAGGGAAAGAGAAGAATAGAAATATAAATCTAAATATAAATATAAATATAAATATAAATCTAATATAATATAAATCTAAATATAAATCTAATATAAATATAAATATAAATATAAATATAATATAAATATAAATATAATATAAATATAAATATAAATCTAATATAAATAGGAAGGCCGGTTTACTGGCCTGAAGTTATGGGAGGAGCCTGGAGGGTATATAGACCGACCTCCCGGGATGGTCTGTGTCGGGTCCAGTGCGCGGCTCACATCACAGGGCTGACTCTTCCCATCTCACCTCATGTTCGGCAGTCTGTGCATTCAATCGCAGGTACACTCCGGCTTTTCATTCGTGGTCTTTGTCGGCGGTTCCCACTCACGGTCGCAGGTAGTATCCAAACTTTCGTGTCATGTGCAAAATCTTGCGGTTTATTATGCTTCTTATCCTGCACCCCTTTTGTGAAAGAACCTGCCCCGGAGTTGTTGTCGCTCGTGTCCCGACATCATTCGGCACAGGCGTAGTACATTCGTAAAGTTCCTTCTGACAAATATACGATGCATTCGTAGACCCAAGCCTCCAGTCACTATCAATCGTTCTCAATATCACTCGCTATAGGCTTCACTGGTTATAAAATTCATGCTCCATGGGGTCACCATCTCATTCATTAGAAGATCAGCATATATCGTTTGTATTGGTTGGGCCCACCTGGTGCCTTCTCTGCACTTGATTAGCCTGGGGGGATGGGTGGTTGGTCGGTGTTCAGTTTCACAGTAAGGGATGGCATACACTCTACAACCAATTTGTATCAGATACTCCTTACTACCGATTTATATCGGATTCCTTTCATACGTTTTACAAACTGATTCCTATCAGATGCATTGCAGAGGCCGACTCTACCGACTCACTGCATGTCCTTGGAGATTGGTCGTAGGTTTTCATCAATTGTCCCACACTCACTGTCACAGGTAGTGCTTTCCTGCTACCGAACCGTTACTTTATGTTCCCTTCGTAAACCACCTACAACTTCGTAGGTCTTACTCGGTTATTCGCACACATCCGTACTTACTGCCTTTCTCCGTTCCTCATTCGAGCCGAGTCTCATCCGCGATCTTACGACTCATGACAGCCTCAACCCGGCACCACTGGTATCTTACCGACTAGGCAATAAGAACCGTACGATAAGCACAAGTCACCTTCGGGAACAAGTCACTTACAACGAATGTAATCGCAACATCGGCCCTATGATTTAGATCCTCAGCAAATCACAAGCTCCTTCAGCCACTAACACCGTCAGCCGATCCGAGTCCAGTCACAGCACCGGCTCAACGATTCGGATCCGGAACACAAGCCCCATCGTCACCTTACATCCACAACCGATCTGAATCTAGTCGCATAATCAGCGCAAAGATTCGGATCCTCTACAAAACGAACTCCACCAACCGATCCGAGTCCAGTCGCAACACCGGCTCAATGATTCGGATCCTCAGCATACACAAGCACCCACCAACAGTGTGCTTCTTTCATCCGACCAATCCGAGTCCAGTCGCAGCACCGGCTCAACGATTCGGATCCAGCAATCCATACAAGCCCCCTCGTCACCTCACATCCACAACCGATCCGAATCTAGTCACAGCATCAGTGCAACGATTCGGATTCATCGGCAATACGAACTCCACCAACCGTACAACTCCACCGACCGATCCGAGTCCAAATCGCAGCACCAGCTCAACAATTCGGATCCTGGGCAATACAAAACTTCTTCGACTGATCTTTCACAATAAACCCCACCGGTGCTTACACCTCAGCCCGGTTTGAACTAGTTGCATCGGCGCTTACGAATACAGTGGAACTTAGGATTCAAATCTTCAGCCTTACGTGTATTAAAGCATTAACATTCACAGACACGCATCTCATCATAACTCCTTACAATCGCTGCAAGACACGCATCTCATCATAACTCCTATCAATCGCTGCAAGACACGCATCTCATCATAACTCCTTGCAATCGCTGCAAGACACGCATCTCATCATGACTCCTATCAATCGCTGCAAGACACGCATCTCATCATGACTCCTATCAATCGCTGCAAGACACGCATCTCATCATCACTCCTATCAATCGCAGCAAGACACGCATCTCATCATAACTCCTATCAATCGCTGCAAGACACGCATCTCATCATGACTCCTATCAATCGCTGCAAGACACGCATCTCATCATGACTCCTATCAATCGCTGCAAAAAACACGCATCTCATCATCACTCCTATCAATCGCTGCAAGACACGCATCTCATCATGACTCCTATCAATCGCTGCAAGACACGCATCTCATCATGACTCCTATCAATCGCTGCAAGACACGCATCTTATCATAACTCCTATCAATCGCTGCAAGACACGCATCTCATCATGACTCCTATCAATCGCTGCAAGACACGCATCTCATCATAACTCCTATCAATCGCTGCAAGACACGCATCTCATCATGACTCCTATCAATCGCTGCAAGACACGCATCTCATCATGACTCCTATCAATCGCTGCAAGACACGCATCTTATCATAACTCCTATCAATCGCTGCAAGACACGCATCTCATCATGACTCCTTGCAATCGCTGCAAGACACGCATCTCATCATGACTCCTTGCAATCGCTGCAAGACACGCATCTTATCATCACTCCTATCAATCGCTGCAAGACACGCATCTCATCATGACTCCTTGCAATCGCAGCAAGACACGCATCTCATCATAACTCCTATCAATCGCTGCAAGACACGCATCTTATCATGACTCCTTGCAATCGCTGCAAGACACGCATCTCATCATGACTCCTTGCAATCGCAGCAAGACACGCATCTCATCATAACTCCTATCAATCGCTGCAAGACACGCATCTCATCATAACTCCTATCAATCGCAGCAAGACACGCATCTCATCATCACTCCTTGCAATCGCAGCAAGACACGCATCTCATCATAACTCCTATCAATCGCTGCAAGACGCGCATCTCATCATAACTCCTATCAATCGCTGCAAGACACGCATCTCATCATGACTCCTTGCAATCGCAGCAAGACATGCATCTCGTCATAACTCCTATCAATCGCTGCAAGACACGCATCTTATCATGACTCCTTGCAATCGCTGCAAGACACGCATCTCATCATAACTCCTTGCAATCACTGCAAGACACGCATCTCATCATGACTCCTTGCAATCGCTGCAAGACACGCATCTCATCATGACTCCTTGCAATCGCTGCAAGACACGCATCTTATCATAACTCCTATCAATCGCTGCAAGACACGCATCTCATCATGACTCCTATCAATCGCTGCAAGACACGCATCTTATCATAACTCCTATCAATCGCTGCAAGACACGCATCTTATCATAACTCCTATCAATCGCTGCAAGACACGCATCTCATCATCACTCCTTACAATCGCTGCAAGACACGCATCTCATCATAACTCCTATCAATCGCTGCAAGACACGCATCTCATCATGACTCCTATCAATCGCTGCAAGACACGCATCTTATCATAACTCCTATCAATCGCTGCAAGACACGCATCTTATCATAACTCCTATCAATCGCTGCAAGACACGCATCTCATCATAACTCCTATCAATCGCTGCAAGACACGCATCTTATCATAACTCCTATCAATCGCTGCAAGACACGCATCTCATCATGACTCCTTGCAATCGCTGCAAGACACGCATCTTATCATAACTCCTATCAATCGCTGCAAGACACGCATCTTATCATAACTCCTATCAATCGCTGCAAGACACGCATCTCATCATAACTCCTTGCAATCGCTGCAAGACACGCATCTCATCATAACTCCTATCAATCGCTGCAAGACACGCATCTCATCATAACTCCTATCAATCGCAGCAAGACACGCATCTCATCATGACTCCTATCAATCGCTGCAAGACACGCATCTCATCATGACTCCTTGCAATCGCTGCAAGACACGCATCTCATCATGACTCCTTGCAATCGCAGCAAGACACGCATCTCATCATAACTCCTATCAATCGCTGCAAGACACGCATCTCATCATGACTCCTTGCAATCGCTGCAAGACACGCATCTCATGACTCCTATCAATCGCTGCAAGACACGCATCTCATCATAACTCCTATCAATCGCTGCAAGACACACATCTCATCATGACTCCTATCAATCGCTGCAAGACACGCATCTCATCATAACTCCTATCAATCGCTGCAAGACACGCATCTCATCATAACTCCTATCAATCGCAGCAAGACACGCATCTTATCATAACTCCTATCAATCGCTGCAAGACACGCATCTCATCATGACTCCTATCAATCGCTGCAAGACACGCATCTCATCATAACTCCTATCAATCGCAGCAAGACACGCATCTTATCATAACTCCTATCAATCGCTGCAAGACACGCATCTCATCATGACTCCTATCAATCGCTGCAAGACACGCATCTCATCATAACTCCTATCAATCGCAGCAAGACACACATCTCATCATAACTCCTTGCAATCGCTGCAAGACACGCATCTCATCATAACTCCTTACAATCGCAGCAAGACATGCATCTCATCATAACTCCTATCAATCGCAGCAAGACACGCATCTCATCATAACTCCTATCAATCGCAGCAAGACACGCATCTCATCATAACTCCTTACAATCGCAGCAAGACATGCATCTCATCATAACTCCTTGCAATCGCTGCAAGACACGCATCTCATCATAACTCCTTACAATCGCAGCAAGACACGCATCTCATCATCACTCCTTGCAATCGCTGCAAGACACGCATCTCATCATAACTCCTATCAATCGCAGCAAGACACGCATCTCATCATATACCCATTTTGCAATCTCTGTAAAATATGCATCTCAGTATAAACTCCTTGCAAATTGCTACAAATACACGCATCTTACCACATACCCGTTTGCAATCACTGCAAAACACGCATCTCAGTATATACTCCTTGCAATCTCTGCAAGCACACTCAGTGGCGCTCATACAGGCCACTTCATCTTTTTTAGTAGCACTTAAAAAACCAGACTGGAGGTGACCCTTATCTCACACCTCCTAGTGTTTCTCTCCCAAGTACAAGTTCCTGACTAAATCCTTAAATTAGACGTGCCAGCAAAAGCGGATCTGCCCAGATGGAATGAATTTCTCATCAACTGGAATGGTATGTCAATGTTCATTCCGTTAGCATCTCCCTCTTCATCTCAGGTAAGTCACGGACGCCGCAGCCTCCACAGGTCCTCGCCTCAATTTTTTGGCTATCTTTGGTTTGAAGGGCCATGGCCATCAGAAATCCTTTTGATTCCCGGCTTCAGTTAGTCCTTTTCTTTGTTTGAACTCTACCCCATTATTGCAGCAGCTCATGTCTGGCGCAGTAACTGGGCAGGACAAACACTGTCGTTTGCCACAGACAACCAAGCCACAGCTAGTATTATAAATAAAAACAGGTTCAACTCACTGGCCATCATGGCCTTCCTGAGCAGGCTGGTGCAACTATCCCCACAGCACCAAATAATGTTCGCTGCATCTACATCCCAGGCAAATGCAATACTCTGGCCGACGCACTACCCGTTTTAACTTTGCGTTATTCTTTCGCAGGGATCTAGAACCGACCCGACCATGTTTCTTCTCCCACATTGGTCGTAGCTAACCTCGGATTAAAACAAACACCTTCACAATGCTACCCGCCTTATTAATCTATCATTTTCTCACAACGCCCTGAAGGCCTACCGTACTGCCTGGAATATCCATGACAGGTTCCTAGCCTCAAACCCTGGGGCAGTATCAGGAGATTTCCATCACATCCTGGCCTTCATATCATCTTGCCACACACAGTTGGCATTTTCACACTATACCATTAGTCTCTACTTAGCTGGCATCCAGCATTTCATCTCCTTACAAAATCCTACCAAACCATCTTTGGTTGCCGCCCATGCGGTCAAGTCTATACTGCACGGTAGTCACAGACAACTCCAAATCAACAGTAAACGCCTACCTGCGACCAGCGCCATATTCCGAGACAGGTCTACCATCCTGTCACGTTCCCCTTTGGGTTAATTTTAGCCCGGTCGTTCACGCAGCCATCTACCTGGCTTTCTGTGGTTTCTTATGCCCCAGTGAATTCACGGTCACCGGCCCCAGTAACATGTTACATAGACGCCACCTGACAGGCCACCAAAGTTACTTCATCCGACACCTCATGGTGTCCGAAACACAACAGTCTGGTCCCGGTGTAGATATCATACTTCCCAGACTCGTAAACGCCTGGTGGCCATTCTAGACCAGTTATTAGCTCATCTGCCCGACCTCTCGGAGGGCAGCCATTACTACCGTTCCCTACTAGCCCTCTAAGTAGCAACCAGTTCACTGGACACGTTAGAAATCTTTTGCCCAACTTAGGCCTTGACCCCGGACAATTCTCTGGAAATTCTTTCGCCTTGGAGTAGCATCAGCAGCCTCACGAAACGGGGTCCCGGACCACGTCATCAAGAAGATGGGCAGGTGGAAATTCGCTTGCTTCGCTCGATACATTCCCAATCCACAAACAGAAATGTCACAAGCCTTTGGCAAGCTTTCCCTGTAGTATGTCAGTAAACTTAAATCATTACCTCCCTAACCAAGTCTTTTTGTGCCCTTCTCTGGCATACCACCCAGCAGATCTGGGTTTACCATACAGCAGGCCAGGGCACACTTCAGGTCTATTTTATGTTGTTAGTCTTGTGACGTGTTTGTGTGCTTCATATCTCTCAGGACGGAGGGCTCCGACCATAAATATATATATAAATCTAATATAAATATAAATCTAATATAAATATAGAGCAACAATGAATATTCAGTCATTAAGTAAAAACTGTGTAGCAAATAAATTGCTTGTTTCCAGGTGAAATCGATATATATATCGGGTATATAGCAGCGATGATGAATATACAATCCATTGGTGAATATATGACAATAATGGCGGCCATACACGGTTCAAATTTCAAAAGAATTTTCTTTCGAAAATCGTATCTAAGAATTTTCGTATGAATTCCACACCATTAGTGGGCTGCAGCAACAGCCGATTTTCGTGCGGCAATCAAATTTGAGGAATTGGACATGTTGGAAATTTTTAGAAAAACGAACGATTTTCTAATCAATGATGGGAGAATCGTGCGAGAAATGTAATAAGAAAAGAAGATTCCCGGCCACGAAAATTCTTTTCTGTAGCAACATGAGGTGAAATTGAAGGCTTGGTCGGCCGAATTTTGAAAATCAATGGTGACATCATTGGATCACAAAAAAAACGAACTTTCTGATTTTGAAAAGAAAATTTGTTCGAAATTGGACCGTGTATGGCCTGCTTAAGTCTCTCGGTATCCAGTGTCCATATTCCCATTAAAGTGACTTGTGCTGATTTCCAAGTGATGTGACTTTATATCAACTTGAAGAAGAAACCAGCCGGAGACGAGGATTTGCAGATGAAACCTCAAGAAATTGCGTCTGCAACGTTCTCCTCCATGGCCTTATCCTCCAAGACCGACAAAGGGTAAACCCGGCCACAAGGGGGCAGGGAGGAGAGTGAAGAGGTGCACAGGACCTTGGCTACCTTCTGGAAGCATCTCTCACTGCATGGTGGTGACCAAGAGAGAACCTCAGCATGGAGCCAATCAAAAGAGGGGTTGTACCTCTGTGACCAAGGATAACCAATAACCAGCGGAAAAATAGGAGAGGAAATAACTTGGAATTGGATTATCTCATGGTGAAGACCCCCTACGGCCATGGACAATGGAACCGTGTCATGAGTCACATGGGCCGGCTGTAGAGGTCTCCCATCAAGAGCCTCAATGGCAAGTGGAGTGTCACGTAGCTGCAGTGGAATCGAGTGCTTCGATACAAAGGCAGCATCAATTAACAGGCCTGCAGATCCAGAGTCGATTAGAGCCTGTATCTCCATAGACGACTCAGCCCAAGAAAGGGTGACCAGAACCAAGGGCTGATCTTTCTGGATAACTGGGGACGACACAACACCACCTAAGGTCTGTCCATGACAGGACCTCAAGGTTCGGGTTTTCCCTGGACAGGTAGGACAAGTGACCTGCCTGGCCACAATAAAGGCACAATCTCTCCCTACTCCTAAAGGTTCTCTCATCCGCAGAGAGACGCGTGAAGCCCAAGTGTCGTCAACAGACTGGCAGCGGAGTGGCAGAAGGAGCAGGCAGGTGTGGAGTAGAGGACAAGCCAGGGTCAGATGCAGGCAAGAAACAGGAACGTCAGGAAGCAAGCCGGGTCACAAGAGGAACGTCAGGAAGCAAGCCGGGTCACAAGAGGAACGTCAGGAAGCAAGCCGAGTCACAAGAGGAACGTCAGGAAGCAAGCCGGGTCACAAGAGGAACGTCAGGTAAGTAATTTCAGGGAACGCTGTAGAGCAGACAGTCTGGAAACTGGCTGAGTTTAAATAGCCAGTTTGGGCGGCAAAAGCTGTCACACGGTGCGTGTGCACCAATGGCATTCTGACAGGGGCAAAGGTAACAGGTTATCTTCTTCGGCAGCCATTTTGGGTGCTGGCATGCCCTTCCTGACAGGACTGATTGATCGTCTGAATTCATGGCCTTCGCCTACTGTCAGAAACCATGAATCGGACTGAGACAGAAGTACAGAAAAATCTCACTTGTTTATTAATAAAAAAAAAAAAGGTAAACAGAGTAAAAGTAGTCAAAACATAGCCAGAGTCCAGGAACCGGAACAGATAGTCAGACAAGCCAAAACGTCAGAGAGCCGGAGAACAGCGTAGTAGAACAGCAAACAGGATCTGGATCCAGAAGGAATGTCAGCCAAGCAAGTCTTTAAGAGGAACACAGGAGAGCTTCTCTAGATATTCGACCAAGACGAAGGCAGAGATCATCTGGACAGGATGGCTGAAGTAGGCAGGACTGACGAGCAGGATATCATCAACAGGGGAGTCACTGTGGAGAGAAATGGGAGCTGGCGATTAGCCGACAGCTGAGTGGCCATCTCAGAGAAGGAAGGGCTGAGTCCACCCCTGACAAGTATAATACATTCTACATACCCCCGGGGTACCCTCCTCCTCTACTATAATACCCTCTACATACCCCCGGGGTACCCTCCTCCTCTACTATAATACCCTCTACATACCCCCGGGGTACCCTCCCTCCTTTACTATAATACCCTCTACATACCCCCGGGGTACCCTCCTTCTCTAGTATAATACTCTCTACATACCCCCGGGGTACCCTCCTCCTCTAGTATAATACCCTCTACATACCCCCCCCCAGGTAACCTCCTCCTAGTATAATACCCCCTACATACCCCCGGGGTACCCTCCTCCTCTACTATAATACCCTCTACATACCCCCGGGGTACCCTCCCTCCTTTACTATAATACCCTCTACATACCCCCGGGGTACCCTCCTCCTCTACTATAATACCCTCTACATACCCCCGGGGTACCCTCCTCCTCTACTATAATACCCTCTACGTACCCCCCGGGGTACCCTCCTCCTAGTATAATACCCCCTACATACCCCCGGGGTACCCTCCTCCTCTACTATAATACTCTCTACATACCCCCGGGGTACCCTCCTCCTCTAGTATAATACCCCCTACATACCCCCGGGGTACCATCCTCCTCTAGTATAATACCCTCTACAATCCCCCCGGGGTACCCTTCTCCTCTACTATAATACTCTCTACATACCCCCGGGGTACCCTCCTCCTCTACTATAATACCCTCTACATACCCCCGGGGTACCCTCCTCCTCTAGTATAATACCCTCTACATACCCCCGGGGTACCCTCCTCCTCTACTATAATACTCTCTACATACCCCCGGGGTACCCTCCTCCTCTACTATAATACCCTCTACATACCCCCGGGGTACCCTCCTCCTCTACTATAATACCCTCTACATACCCCCGGGGTACTCTCCTCCTCTACTATAATACTCTCTACATACCTCCGGGGTACCCTCCTCCTCTACTATAATACCCTCTACATACCCCCCGGGGTACCCTCCTCCTCTAGTATAATACCCTCTACATACCCCCGGGGTACCCTCCTCCTCTAGTATAATACCCTCTACATACCCCCGGGGTACCCTCCTCCTCTAGTATAATACCCTCTACATACCCCCGGGGTACCCTTCTCCTCTACTATAATACCCTCTACATACCCCCCGGGTACCCTCCTCCTCTACTATAATACCCTCTACATACCCCCGGGGTACCCTCCTCCTCTACTATAATACCCTCTACGTACCCCCCGGGGTACCCTCCTCCTAGTATAATACCCCCTACATACCCCGGGGTACCCTCCTCCTCTACTATAATACTCTCTACATACCCCCCGGGGTACCCTCCTCCTCTAGTATAATACCCTCTACATACCCCCGGGGTACCCTCCTTCTCTACTATAATACCCTCTACATACCCCGGGGTACCCTCCTCCTCTACTATAATACTCTCTACATACCCCGGGGTACCCTCCTCCTCTAGTATAATACCCTCTACATACCCCCGGGGTACCCTCCTCCTCTACTATAATACCCTCTACATACCCCCGGGGTACCCTCCTCCTCTACTATAATACTCTCTACATACCCCCGGGGTACCCTCCTCCTCTAGTATAATACTCTCTACATACCCCCGGGGTACCCTCCTCCTCTAGTATAATACCCTCGACATACCCCCGGGGTACCCTCCTCCTAGTATAATACCCTCTACATACCCCCCGGGGTACCCTCCTCCTCTAGTATAATACCCTCTACATACCCTCGGGGTACCCTCCTCCTCTACTATAATACTCTCTACATACCCCCGGGGTACCCTCCTCCTCCTAGTATAATACCCTCTACATACCCCCGGGGTACCCTCCTCCTCTAGTATAATACCCTCTACATACCCCCGGGGTACCCTTCTCCTCTACTATAATACTCTCTACACACCCCCGGGGTACCCTCCTCCTCCTAGTATAATACCCTCTACATACCCCGGGGTACCCTCCTCCTCTAGTATAATACTCTCTACATACCCCCGGGGTACCCTTCTTCTCTACTATAATACCCTCTACATAACCCCGGGGTACCCTCCTCCTCTAGTATAATACCCTCTACATACCACCGGGGTACCCTCCTCCTCTAGTATAATACCCTCTACATACCCCCGGGGTACCCTCCTCCTCTAGTATAATACTCTCTACATACCCCCGGGGTACCCTTCTTCTCTACTATAATACTCTCTACATACCCCCGGGGTACCCTCCTCCTCTAGTATAATACCCTCTACATACCCCCGGGGTACCCTCCTCCTCTACTATAATACCCTCTACATACCCCCGGGGTACCCTCCTTCTCTAGTATAATACCCTCTACATACCACCGGGGTACCCTCCTCCTCTAGTATAATACCCTCTACATACCCCCCGGGGTACCCTCCTCCTCCTCTACTATAATACCCTCTACATACCCCCGGGGTACCCTCCTCCTCTAGTATAATACCCTCTACATACCCCCGGGGTACCCTCCTCCTAGTATAATACTCTCTACATACCCCCGGGGTACCCTCCTCCTCCTCTACTATAATACCCTCTACATACCCCCGGGGTACCCTTCTTCTCTAGTATAATACCCTCTACATACCCCCGGGGTACCCTCCTCCTCTACTATAATACCCTCTACATACCCCTGGGGTACCCTCCTCCTCTAGTATAATACCCCCTACATACCCCGGGGTACCCTCCTCCTCTACTATAATACCCCCTACATACCCCGGGGTACCCTCCTCCTCTAGTATAATACCCTCTACATACCCCCGGGGTACCCTCCTTCTCTACTATAATACCCTCTACATACCCCCGGGGTACCCTCCTCCTCTACTATAATACCCTCTACATACCCCCGGGGTACCCTCCTCCTCTAGTATAATACCCTCTACATACCCCCGGGGTACCCTCCTCCTCTAGTATAATACCCTCTACATACCCCCGGGGTACCCTCCTCCTCTAGTATAATACCCTCTACATACCCCCGGGGTATCCTCCTCTAGTATAATACCCTCTACATACCCCCGGGGTACCCTCCTCCTCTACTATAATACTCTCTACATACCCCCGGGGTACCCTCCTCCTCTACTATAATACTCTCTACATACCCCCGGGGTACCCTCCTCCTCTAGTATAATACCCTCTACATACCCCTGGGGTACCCTCCTCCTAGTATAATACTCTCTACATACCCCCGGGGTACCCTCCTCCTCTAGTATAATACCCCCTACATACCCCCGGGGTACCCTCCTCCTCTAGTATAATACCCTCTACATACCCCCGGGGTACCCTCCTCCTCTAGTATATTACCCTCTACATACCCCCGGGGTACCCTCCTCCTCTAGTATAATACCCTCTACATACCCCCGGGGTACCCTCCTCCTCTAGTATAATACCCTCTACATACCCCGGGGTACCCTCCTCCTCTGGGGTATTACTATCGTGGACATTGAGGATCAGTGACCTCTTCCTCTAGTTACTTCCTCGGGGGAAGGGAGGGGTCGGAGATGTCATCTGGCACAAGGAAAGTGACAGGATTGGTCGAGTCTCAGAGGGGGCGGAGTTTTTGCTCCTGGGTGGGTCAGTAGCCATCATTCATTGTGATTGAAGTGGACCCCTTCACTTGCAGACCCCCAAAACCATCGGGCCAGGGTTGTGGGGAGGAGACCCTTATCTTCTTCACCATGGGGACAGGGGGGTCCCCCCATTCCCAGCAAAGTACCCCGACATGTATGGTATGGTTAAGGAGGGGGGCGCACCTTTACCCCCCTTTCTGTCTGGTATGGATGGGGGAGGCGCACCTTTACCCCCCTCCTGTGTGGTATGGATAGGGGGGCACATCTTTACCCCCCTCCTGTCTGGTATGGATAAGGGGGCGCACCTTTACCCCCCTCCTGTGTGGTATGGATGGGGGAGGCGCACCTTTACCCCCCTCCTGTCTGGTATGGATAAGGGGGCGCACCTTTACCCCCCTCCTGTCTGGTATGGATAGGGGGGCGCACCTTTTACCCCCCTCCTGTCTGGTATGGATAGGGGGGTGCACCTTTACCCCCCTCCTGTCTGGTATGGATGGGGGGCGCACCTTTACCCCCCCTCCTGTCTGGTATGGATAGGGGGCGCACCTTTACCCCCCTCCTGTGTGGTATGGATAGGGGGCACACCTTTACCCCCCTCCTGTCTGGTATGGATAGGGGGGCGCACCTTTACCCCCCTCCTGTGTGGTATGGATAGGGGGCGCACCTTTACCCCCCTCCTGTCTGGTATGGATAAGGGGGCGCACCTTTACCCCCCTCCTGTGTGGTATGGATGGGGGAGGCGCACCTTTACCCCCCTCCTGTCTGGTATGGATAAGGGGGCGCACCTTTACCCCCCTCCTGTCTGGTATGGATAAGGGGGCGCACCTTTACCCCCCTCCTGTCTGGTATGGATAAGGGGGCGCACCTTTACTCCCCCTCCCGTCTGGTATGGATAAGGGGGCGCACCTTTACTCCCCCTCCTGTCTGGTATGGATAGGGGGGCGCACCTTTACCCCCCTCCTGTCTGGTATGGATGGGGGAGGCGCACCTTTACCCCCCTCCTGTCTGGTATGGATAAGGGGGCGCACCTTTACTCCCCCTCCTGTCTGGTATGGATAAGGGGGCGCACCTTTACCCCCCTCCTGTCTGGTATGGATGGGGGAGGCGCACCTTTACCCCCCTCCTGTCTGGTATGGATAAGGGGGCGCACCTTTACTCCCCCTCCTGTCTGGTATGGATAAGGGGCGCACCTTTACTCCCCCTCCTGTCTGGTATGGATAAGGGGCGCACCTTTACTCCCCCTCCTGTCTGGTATGGATAAGGGGGCGCACCTTTACTCCCCTCCTGTCTGGTATGGATAGGGGGGGCGCACCTTTACCCCCCTCCTGTGTGGTATGGATAAGGGGGCGCACCTTTACCCCCCCCTCCTGTCTGGTATGGATAGGGGGGCGCACCTTTACCCCCCTCCTGTCTGGTATGGATAGGGGGGCGCACCTTTACCCCCCTCCTGTCTGGTATGGATAGGGGGGCGCACCTTTTACCCCCCTCCTGTCTGGTATGGATAGGGGGGTGCACCTTTACCCCCCTCCTGTCTGGTATGGATGGGGGGCGCACCTTTACCCCCCCTCCTGTCTGGTATGGATAGGGGGCGCACCTTTACCCCCCTCCTGTGTGGTATGGATAGGGGGCACACCTTTACCCCCCTTCTGTCTGGTATGGATAGGGGGGCGCACCTTTACCCCCCTCCTGTGTGGTATGGATAGGGGGCGCACCTTTACCCCCCTCCTGTCTGGTATGGATAAGGGGGCGCACCTTTACCCCCCTCCTGTCTGGTATGGATGGGGGGGCGCACCTTTACCCCCCCTCCTGTCTGGTATGGATAGGGGGCGCACCTTTACCCCCCTCCTGTCTGGTATGGATGGGGGGAGCACCTTTACCCCCCTCCTGTCTGGTATGGATAGGGGGGCGCACCTTTAACCCCCTCCTGTCTGGTATGGATAAGGGGCGCACCTTTAACCCCCTCCTGTCTGGTATGGATAGGGGGCGCACCTTTACCCCCCTCCTGTCTGGTATGGATAGGGGGTGCACCTTTACCCCCCTCCTGTCTGGTATGGATGGGGGGCGCACCTTTACCCCCCTCCTGTCTGGTATGGATAGGGGGGCGCACCTTTAACCCCCTCCTGTCTGGTATGGATAGGGGGGCGCACCTTTAACCCCCTCCTGTCTGGTATGGATAAGGGGCGCACCTTTAACCCCCTCCTGTCTGGTATGGATAGGGGGCGCACCTTTACCCCCCTCCTGTCTGGTATGGATGGGGGGCGCACCTTTACCCCCCTCCTGTCTGGTATGGATAGGGGGGCGCACCTTTACCCCCCTCCTGTCTGGTATGGATGGGGGGCCTCAGACCATTTTTGGGGTGACAGCAGAATGAAGAGAGGGGGAGGAGTCAGTGGTTGTTAGGATGCCGGCGGGTGTCTTGCCGAGAATGTTCCCTCGGCGGATAAGTCCCCCCCTGTACTGCGCAGTACGGACTACTGTCAGCCGCCGGAGATAGCCGAAGCTCAAACTCTTCGATCAGCTGTACACGGCGCCTGCGCTCTGGGTCCAGGTTCCTTCCCCACCATCCAAGTGGACCTAGAGGGGGAATCTAAAAGAGCCGAGCGAAGCGAGGGGCCCGACTACAGGCGCCGTGTACAGCTGATTCTCACCTATTCCGCTTCGGCTATTTTCACCGGATCCGGCAGAACACCGGTCCCGGTGATCCCTCGGGGGAGGGGAGATGAGCCATTTCCTGAATGTTCCTGCTGTGACCTCTGCCCTCCGGAGGTCAGGGAAGGTTCTGATTGGTCGGTGTAGAGATGAAGAGTGACAATCATTTCTCCTCCCCTCCCCCACACAAGCATTCGAGAGGAAAACTTTCCAGACACATAAATCCGCCGCGGTGAATTTCCAGCTGTTCAAACGCTGATAATATCTGGTGCCGATTGCGGCGTCCTCGCCTGGCCAGCGAGTGATCTGTATAAATAACTCTGCGGCCCCCGAGGGACCCCTTTAGAGGACAATGTGTTTGTTGGGCCCCATAATGGGCACTTAGTGGAAGGTGTCCTCTTCTTCAAACATGGAAATGATGTTTACCGAGACGCCGCCGGCCCCCGCCGCGCTCCACCGACCCCCGCCGCGCTCCACGACACGTCTTCTTCAAGGTTATCTCCATTCATTAGATTCCGATTGGAGGCTAATTACCAGGAAATATTTACACCCGGCGCGGGAGAGTCAGAGGCCGAGCGGAGTCACTCCTTACATTAGAGGCCGAGCGGAGTCACTCCTTACATTAGAGGCCGAGCGGAGTCACTCCTTACATTAGAGGCCGAGCGGAGTCACTCCTTACATTAGAGGCCGAGCGGAGTCACTCCTTACATTAGAGGCCGAGCGGAGTCACTCCTTACATTACAGGCCAAGCGGAGTCACCCCTTACATTAGAGGCCGAGCGGAGTCACCCCTTACATTAGAGGCCGAGCGGAGTCACCCCTTACATTAGAGGCCGAGCGGAGTCACTCCTTACATTAGAGGCCGAGCGGAGTCACTCCTTACATTAGAGGCCAAGCGGAGTCACTCCTTACATTAGTACACTCCTTACTGGGGTGATAGTCTGGGATCAGTGTTGGTGGTAATGTTGGGGTGATAGTCTGGGGTCAGTGTTGGTGGTAATGTTGGGGTGATAGTCTGGGCTCAGTGTTGGTGGTAATGTTGGGGTGATAGTCAGGGGTCAGTGTTGGTGGTAATGTTGGGGTGATAGTCTGGGCTCAGTGTTGGTGGTAATGTTGGGGTGATAGTCTGGGCTCAGTGTTGGTAGTAATGTTGGGGTGATAGCCTGAGGTCAGTGTTGGTGGTAATGTTGGGGTGATAGCCTGGGGTCAGTGTTGGTGGTAATGTTGGGGTGATAGTCAGGGGTCAGTGTTGGTGGTAATGTTGGGGTGATAGTCTGGGCTCAGCGTTGGTGGTAATGTTGGGGTGATAGTCTGGGCTCAGTGTTGGTGGTAATGTTGGGGTGATAGTCTGGGCTCAGTGTTGGTGGTAATGTTGGGGTGATAGTCTGGGGTCAGTGTTGGTGATAATGTTGGGGTGATAGTCTGGGGTCAGTGTTGGTGGTAATGTTGGGGTGATAGTCTGGGGTCAGTGTTGGTGGTAATGTTGGGGTGATAGTCTGGGGTCAGTGTTGGTGGTAATGTTGGGGTGATAGTCTGGGGTCAGTGTTGGTGGTAAAGTTGGGGTGATAGCCTGTGGTCAGTGTTGGTGGTAATGTTGGGGTGATAGTCTGGGGTCAGTGTTGGTGGTAATGTTGGGGTGATAGTCTAGGGTGAGTGTTGGTGGTAATGTTGGGGTGATAGTCTAGGGTGAATGTTGGTGGTAATGTTGGGGTGATAGTCTGGGGTCAGTGTTGGTGGTAATGTTGGGGTGATAGTCTGGGATCAGTGTTGGTGGTAATGTTGGGGTGATAGCCTGAGCTCAGTGTTGGTGATAATGTTGGGGTGATAGTCTAGGGTCAGTGTTGGTGATAATGTTGGGGTGATAGTCTAGGGTGAATGTTGGGGTGATAGTCTGGGCTCAGTGTTGGTGGTAATGTTGGGGTGATAGTCTGGGATCAGTGTTGGTGGTAATGTTGGGGTGATAGCCTGAGGTCAGTGTTGGTGATAATATTGGGGTGATAGTCTGGGCTCAGTGTCGGGGTCATATTACGATTATTGGAAGAGTTCAGTGTTAGGAAGGTGTTAGTTATAGCGGGGGTACTTTGTTGGGGTTAATGAGGGGATTATAGTTTGGGTCAGTATTGGGGGTTATAGGGTCACCCCTGTTTCTGAACTATTACCTCGTTGCCAATAGATTAGGAAAAACAAACCTATTTGCCTTAATATCTTCATTGGCCTTCCAACTAAATTAGTTAATTAACTTTCACTTTAATTACTTTGGCTTCACTTTAATGACTTGGGAAGACCTCTGAGTAAGAAGCAATTTGCCTGGCTTCTCTCAGTAACGATGGCCGGGGAACTGTGAGGACTGTACACTAATCGTGGCGAATGACATGTAAAACGCAGAATAATGGACAGATTGCCACTGAATCTGCTTGGCTCTGTCCCCTCTGATAAAAGGACTTACCCTGGGTTACCCCGATAACCCCATTTCCTAACACCTTCCACAATTTATCTTAAGACAAGCCATACATTATGCAATTGTCCTTCTTTCAACCAGGGCAGTGATTGAACAAGAAAAACCCGACAGGTTTTACTAAAGTCAATCGATGGATTGAATTCAGTACAACAAGCCTGCCCATAGAAGCAGCCAAATTTCCATCAATCTATGACCAGCCTAAGGTATCCCCCTATTCAACCTTCTATCTATGACCTCATATCACTGCCCTTCTACAACCTTCCATCTATGACCTCATATCACTGCTCTTCTACAACCTTCCATCTATGACCTCATATCACTGCGCTTCTACAACCTTCCATCTATGACCTCATATCACTGCTCTTCTACAACCTTCCATCTATGACCTCATATCACTGCTCTTCTACAACCTTCCATCTATGACCTCATATCACTGCTCTTCTACAACCTTCCATCTATGACCTCATATCACTGCTCTTCTACAACCTTCCATCTATGACCTCATATCACTGCTCTTCTACAACCTTCCATCTACAACCTTCCATCTATGACCTGATATCACTGCTCCTCTACAACCTTCCATCTATGACCTCATATCACTGCTCTTCTACAACCTTCCATCTATGACCTCATATCACTGCCCTTCTACAACCTTCCATCTATGACCTCATATCACTGCTCTTCTACAACCTTCCATCTATGACCTCATATCACTGCTCTTCTACAACCTTCCATCTATGACCTCATATCACTGCTCTTCTACAACCTTCCATCTATGACCTCATATCACTGCTCTTCTACAACCTTCCATCTATGACCTCATATCACTGCTCTTCTACAACCTTCCATCTATGACCTCATATCACTGCGCTTCTACAACCTTCCATCTATGACCTCATATCACTGCTCTTCTACAACCTTCCATCTATGACCTCATATCACTGCTCTTCTACAACCTTCCATCTATGACCTCATATCACTGCTCTTCTACAACCTTCCATCTATGACCTCATATCACTGCTCTTCTACAACCTTCCATCTATGACCTCATATCACTGCTCTTCTACAACCTTCCATCTATGACCTCAGATCACTGCTCTTCTACAACCTTCCATCTATGACCTCAGATCACTGCTCTTCTACAACCTTCCATCTACAACCTTCCATCTATGACCTGATATCACTGCTCCTCTACAACCTTCCATCTATGACCTCATATCACTGCTCTTCTACAACCTTCCATCTATGACCTCATATCACTGCTCTTCTACAACCTTCCATCTACAACCTTCCATCTATGACCTCATATCACTGCTCTTCTACAACCTTCCATCTATGACCTCATATCACTGCTCTTCTACAACCTTCCATCTATGACCTCATATCACTGCCCTTCTACAACCTTCCATCTACAACCTTCCATCTATGACCTGATATCACTGCTCCTCTACAACCTTCCATCTATGACCTCATATCACTGCTCTTCTACAACCTTCCATCTATGACCTCATATCACTGCTCATCTACAACCTGCCGTCTATGACCTCATATTAATGCTCCTCTACAACCTTCCATCTATGACCTCATATCACTGCTCCTCTACAACCTTCCATCTATGACCTCATATCACTGCTCTTCTACAACCTTCCATCTATGACCTCATATCACTGCCCTTCTACAACCTTCCATCTACAACCTTCCATCTATGACCTGATATCACTGCTCCTCTACAACCTTCCATCTATGACCTCATATCACTGCTCTTCTACAACCTTCCATCTATGACCTCATATCACTGCTCATCTACAACCTGCCATCTATGACCTCATATTAATGCTCCTCTACAACCTTCCATCTATGACCTCATATCACTGCTCCTCTACAACCTTCCATCTATGACCTCATATCACTGCTCCTCTACAACCTTCCATCTATGACCTCATATCACTGCTCTTCTACAACCTTCCATCTACAACCTTCCATCTATGACCTCATATCACTGCTCTTCTACAACCTTCCATCTATGACCTCATATCACTGCTCCTCTACAACCTTCCATCTATGACCTCATATCACTGCTCTTCTACAACCTTCCATCTATGACCTCATATCACTGCTCCTCTACAACCTTCCATCTATGACCTCACATCACTGCTCATCTACAACCTGCCATCTATGACCTCATATTAATGCTCCTCTACAACCTTCCATCTATGACCTCATATCACTGCTCCTCTACAACCTTCCATCTATGACCTCATATCACTGCTCATCTACAACCTGCCATCTATGACCTCATATTAATGCTCCTCTACAACCTTCCATCTATGACCTCATATCACTGCTCTTCTACAGGGATGAGCCGAACACCCCCCTGTTCGGTTCGCACCAGAACATGCGAACAGGAAAAAAGTTCGTTCGAACACGCGAACACCGTTAAAGTCTATGGGACAGGAACATGAATAATCAAAAGTGCTAATTTTAAAGGCTAATATGCAAGTTATTGTCATAAAAAGTGTTTGGGGACCTGGGTCCTGCCCCAGCGGACATGGATCAATGCAAAAAAAAGTTTTAAAAACGGACGTTTTTTCAGGAGCAGTGATTTTATTAATGCTTAAAGTCAAACAATAAAAGTGTAATATCCCTTTAAATTTCGTACCTGGGGGGTGTCTATAGTATGCCTGTAAAGGGGCGCATGTTTCCTGTGTTTAGAACAGTCTGACAGCAAAATGACATTTTGAAGAAAAAAACACATTTAAAACTACCCGCGGCTATTGCATTGCCGACAATACACATAGAAGTTCATTGATAAAAACGGCATGGGAATTCCCCACAGGGGAACCCCGAACCAAAAAAAAAAAAAAAAAAATGATGTGGGGGTCCCCCTAAATTCCATACAAGGCCCTTCCGGTCTGATATTCATATTAAGGGGAACCCCGGCCAAAATTTTAAAAAAAAATTAACGTGGAGTTCCCTCTAAATTCCATACCAGACCCTTCAGGTCTGGTATGGATTTTAAGGGGAACCCCGCGCCAAAAAAAAAAAAAAAAACGGCGTGGGGTCCCCCCAAAAATCCATACCAGACCCTTATCCGAGCACGCAACCTGGCAGGCCGCAGGAAAAGAGGGGGGGACGAGAGTGCGGCCCCCCCCCACTCCTGAACCGTACCAGGCCACATCCCCTCAACATTGGGAGGGTGCTTTGGGGTAGCCCCCCAAAACACCTTGTCCCCATGTTGATGAAGACAAGGGCCTCATCCCCACAACCCTGGCCGGTGGTTGTGGGGGTCTGCGGGCGGGGGGCTTATCGGAATCTGGAAGCCCCCTTTAACAAGGGGACCCCCAGATCCCTGCCCCCCCCTGTGTGAAATGGTAAGGGGGTACTTACCCCTACCATTTCACTAAAAAACTGTCAAAAATGTTAAAAATGACAAGAGACAGTTTTTGACAATTCCTTTATTTAAATGCTTCTTCTTTCTTCCTTCATCTTCTTCTGGTTCTTCTGGTTCTTCTGGCTCTTTTTTGGTTCTTCCTCCGGCGTTCTCGTCCAGCATCTCCTCCGCGGCGTCTTCTATCTTCTTCTCCTCGGGCCGCTCCGCACCCATGGCATGGGGGGGGAGGCTCCCGCTCTTCTCTTCTTCTTCTTCATCTTCTTCTTCTTCTCTTCTTCCTTCTTCTCTTCTTCATTTCTTCTCCGGGCCGCTCCGCAGCCATGCTGGCATGGTGGGAGGCTCCTGCTGTGTGACGGCGTCTCTTCGTCTGACGGTTCTTAAATAACGGGGGGCGGGGCCATCCGGTGACCCCGCCCCCCTCTGACGCACGGGACATGACGGGACTTCCCTGTGGCATTCCCCGTGACGTCACAGGGAAGTCCCGTCAAGTCACCGTGCGTCAGAGGGGGGCGGGGTCACTGGATGGCCCCGCCCCCCGTTATTTAAGAACCGTCAGACGAAGAGACGCCGTCACACAGCGGGAGCCTCCCACCATGCCAGCATGGCTGCGGAGCGGCCCGGAGAAGAAATGAAGAAGGAAGAAGAGAAGAAGATGAAGAAGAGAAGAAGATGAAGAGAAGAGCGGGAGCCTCCCCCCCCATGCCATGGGTGCGGAGCGGCCCGAGGAGAAGAAGATAGAAGACGCCGCAGAGGAGATGCTGGACGAGAACGCCGGAGGAAGAACCAGAAGGGCCAGAAGAACCAGAAGATGAAGGAAGATAGAAGAAAGAAGAAGTATTTAAATAAAGGAATTGTCAAAAACTGTCTCTTGTCATTTTTAACATTTTTGACACTTTTTTAGTGAAATGGTAGGGGTAAGTACCCCCTTACCATTTCACACAGGGGGGGGGCCAGGATCTAGGGGTCCCCTTGTTAAAGGGGGCTTCCAGATTCCAATAAGCCCCCCGCCCGCAGACCCCCACAACCACCGGCCACGGTTGTGGGGATGAGGCCCTTGTCTTCATCAACATGGGGACAAGGTGTTTTAGGGGGCTACCCCAAAGCACCCTCCCAATGTTGAGGGCATGTGGCCTGGTACGGTTCAGGAGGGGGGGGGCCGCACTCTCGTCCCCCCCTCTTTTCCTGCGGCCTGCCAGGTTGCGTGCTCGGATAAGGGTCTGGTATGGATTTTTGGGGGGACCCCACGCCGTTTTTTTTTTTTTTTTTTGGCGCGGGGTTCCCCTTAAAATCCATACCAGACCTGAAGGGTCGGGTATGGAATTTAGGGGGAACCCCACGTCAATTTTTTTTTTTTTTTTTTTTTTTTGGTTCGGGGTTGCCCTGTGGGGAATTTCCATGCCGTTTTTATCAATGAACTTCTATGTGTATTGTCGGCAATGCAATAGCCGCGGGTAGTTTTAAATGTGTTTTTTTCTTCAAAATGTCATTTTGCTGTCAGACTGTTCTAAACACGGGAAACATGCGCCCCTTTACAGGCATACTATAGACACCCCCCAGGTACGAAATTTAAAGGGATATTACACTTTTATTGTTTGACTTTAAGCATTAATAAAATCACTGCTCCTGAAAAAACGTCCGT
Organism: Lithobates clamitans; assembly: GCA_037952925.1. Taxonomy (NCBI): domain Eukaryota; kingdom Metazoa; phylum Chordata; class Amphibia; order Anura; family Ranidae; genus Lithobates; species Lithobates clamitans. The sequence goes on from JBBGZY010003075.1 coordinate 201,560, forward strand.
TTTTAAAACTTTTTTTTGCATTGATCCATGTCCCCTGGGGCAGGACCCAGGTCCCCAAACACTTTTTATGACAATAACTTGCATATAAGCCTTTAAAATTAGCACTTTTGATTTCTCCCATAGACTTTTAAAGGGTGTTCCGCGGCATTCGAATGTTCGCTGTTGGGCGAACTTGCGAACAGCCAATGTTCGAGTCGAACATGAGTTCGACTCGAACTCGAAGCTCATCCCTACTCTTCTACAACCTTCCATCTATGACCTCATATCACTGCTCTTCTACAACCTTCCATCTACAACCTTCCATCTATGACCTGATATCACTGCTCCTCTACAACCTTCCATCTATGACCTCATATCACTGCTCTTCTACAACCTTCCATCTATGACCTCATATCACTGCTCCTCTACAACCTTCCATCTATGACCTCATATCACTGCTCCTCTACAACCTTCCATCTATGACCTCATATCACTGCTCCTCTACAACCTTCCATCTATGACCTCATATCACTGCTCTTCTACAACCTTCCATCTATGACCTCATATCACTGCTCTTCTACAACCTTCCATCTATGACCTCATATCACTGCTCCTCTACAACCTTCCATCTATGACCTCATATCACTGCTCTTCTACAACCTTCCATCTATGACCTCATATCACTGCTCTTCTACAACCTTCCATCTACAACCTTCCATTTATGACCTCATATCACTGCTCTTCTACAACCTTCTATCTCCAGCCTTCCATCTGTGACCTCATATCACTGCTCCTCTACAACCTTCCGTCTATGAGCTCATATCACTGCTCCTCTACAACCTTCCATCTATGAGCTCATATCACTGCTCCTCTACAACCTTCCATCTACAACCTTCCATCTATGACCTCATATCACTGCTCCTCTACAACCTTCCATCTACAACCTTCCATCTATGACCTCATATCACTGCTCTTCTACAACTTTGCATCTACAAGCTTCCATCTGTGACCTTATATAACTGCTCCTCTACAGCCTTCCATCTATGACCTCAAATCACTGCTCTTCTACAACCTTCCAACTATGACCTCATATCACTGCTCTTCTACAACCTTCCATCTATGACCTCATATCACTGCTCCTCTACAACCTTCCATCTATGACCTCATATCACTGCTCTTCTACAACCTTCCATCTATGACCTCATATCACTGCTCATCTACATCCTCCCATCTACAACCTTCCATCTATGACCTCATATCACTGCTCCTCTACAACCTTCCATCTATGACCTCATATCACTGCTCATCTACAACCTTCCATCTATGACCTCATATCACTGCTCATCTACAACCTGCCATCTATGACCTCATATTAATGCTCCTCTACAACCTTCCATCTATGACATCATATCACTGCTCCTCTACATCCTTCCATCTACAACCTTCCATCTATGACCTCATATCACTGCTCATCTACAACCTTCCATCTATGACCTCATATCACTGCTCATCTACAACCTGCCATCTATGACCTCATATCACTGCTCCTCTACAACCTTCCATCTATGACCTCATATCACTGCTCATCTACAACCTGCCATCTATGACCTCATATTAATGCTCCTCTACAACCTTCCATCTATGACCTCATATCACTGCTCCTCTACATCCTTCCATCTATTACCTCATATCACTGCTCATCTACATCCTCCCATCTACAACCTTCCATCTATGACCTCATACTGTATCACTGCTCCTCTACAACCTTCCATCTATGACCTCATATCACTGCTCATCTACAACCTTCCATCTATGACCTCATATTAATGCTCCTCTACAACCTTCCATCTATGACCTCATATTAATGCTCCTCTACAACCTTCCATCTATTACCTGATATTTCCCCTCTCCTCCTTTCACCTCGGACCTTACAGCTCCATTGTCCTCCATCCTTCTAACTGTGACCTAATATTTTTGATTTTCTACAGCCTTCCATCTATGACTTGATATCTCTACTGTATTCCACACTTCCATCTATGACCCAATATATCTGATCTCCTCCAACCTTCTGTCTCCGTTCTCTTCCAACCTTTGTCTATGACCTAATATCTCCACTGTCCTTAAACCTTCAATCTATGACCTGCTATCTCAGCTCTCCTCCATCCTTCCATCTCTGACCCCATCTCTTGACTCAGCCTTCCATCTATAACCCAATATCTACACTCTCCAAAGCCGGGTATATATGTATTAAAATCCATCTGGTTCCCGAAGGAAGCGGCTGGATTTCTGAATGTGTGCCCCCTCCCCCCATGTTCAATAGAAGATGTTCCTTAGACTGGCTTCTGTCAAATGGTCCTTCTGGAGGGGCTGCAGTGCTGATCTGTGTCTTCTGATGGGGGAGTCCCTGCTGTCAGTAAAGAATAGCACAGCGGGAGTGATCTCTGCATTCTGACATTGTGAGGCATTGTGAGTCTTTATTCGTTCACCACGCTGGTTGAACAAAAGAAAACTCCACATTCCCTCACCGGCCACTTTATTAGGTCCTCCTTGCTAGTACTGGGTCGGACCCCCTTTATTAGGTCCTCCTTGCTAGTAGTGAGTCGGACCCTCTTCATTAGGTCCTCCTTGCTAGTACTGGGTCGGACCCCCTTTATTAGGTCCTCCTTGCTAGTAGCGGGTCGGACCCCCTTTATTAGGTCCTCCTTGCTAGTAGCGGGTCGGACCCTCTTTATTAGGTCCTCCTTGCTAGTACTGGGTCAGACCCCCTTTATTGGGTCCTCCTTGCTAGTAGCGGGTCGGACCCTCTTTATTAGATCCTCCTTGCTAGTAGCGGGTTGGACCCCCCTTATTAGGTCCTCCTTGCTAGTACTGAATCGGACCCCCTTTATTAGGTCCTCCTTGCTAGTAGCGGGTTGGACCCCCTTTATTAGGTCCTCCTTGCTAGTAGCAGGTCGGACCCCCTTTATTAGGACCTCCTTGCTAGTACTGGGTCGGACCCCCTTTATTAGGTCCTCCTTGCTAGTACTGGGTCGGACCTCCTTCATTAGGTCCTCCTTGCTAGTAGCGGGTCGGACCCCCTTTATTAGGTCCTCCTTGCTAGTACTGGGTCGGACCCCCTTTATTAGGTCCTCCTTGCTAGTAGTGAGTCGGACCCTCTTCATTAGGTCCTCCTTGCTAGTACTGGGTCGAACCCCCTTTATTAGGTCCTCCTTGCTAGTAGCGGGTCGGACCCCCTTTATTAGGTACACCTTGCTAGTAGCGGGTTGGACCCCCTTTATTAGGTCCCCCTTGCTAGTACTGGGTCGGACCCCCTTTATTAGGTCCTCCTTGCTAGTAGCGGGTCGGACCCTCTTTATTAGATCCTCCTTGCTAGTAGCGGGTTGGACCCCCTTTATTAGGTCCCCCTTGCTAGTAGCGGGTCGGACCCTCTTCATTAGGTCCTCCTTGCTAGTACTGGGTCGGACCCTCTTCATTAGGTCCTCCTTGCTAGTACTGGGTCGGACCCCCTTTTATTAGGTCCTCCTTGCTAGTAGCGGGTCGGACCCCCTTTATTAGGTCCTCCTTGCTAGTAGCGGTTTGGACCCTCTTCATTAGGTCCTCCTTGCTAGTAGCGGGTCGGACCCCCTTTATTAGGTCCTCCTTGCTAGTAGCGGGTTGGACCCCCTTTATTAGGTCCTCCTTGCTAGTAGTGGGTTGGACCCCCTTTTATTAGGTCCTCCTTGCTAGTAGCAGGTCGGACCCCCTTTATTAGGTCCTCCTTGCTAGTACTGGGTCGGACCCCCTTTATTAGGTCCTCCTTGCTAGTAGTGAGTCGGACCCCCTTTATTAGGTCCTCCTTGCTAGTAGTGAGTCGGACCCCCTTTATTAGGTCCTCCTTGCTAGTACTGGGTCGGACCCCCTTTATTAGGTTCTCCTTGCTAGTAGCGGGTCGGACCCCCTTTATTAGGTCCTCCTTGCTAGTAGTGGGTTGGACCCCCTTTATTAGGTCCTCCTTGCTAGTAGTGGGTTGGACCCCCTTTATTAGGTCCTCCTTGCTAGTAGCGGGTCGGACCCCCTTTATTAGGTCCTCCTTGCTAGTAGTGAGTCGGACCCCCTTTATTAGGTCCTCCTTGCTAGTAGTGAGTCGGACCCCCTTTATTAGGTCCTCCTTGCTAGTAGTGAGTCGGACCCCCTTCATTAGGTCCTCCTTGCTAGTAGCGGGTTGCACCCTCTTCATTAGGTCCTCCTTGCTAGTAGCGGGTTGGACCCCCTTTATTAGGTCCTCCTTGCTAGTACTGGGTCGGACCCCCTTTTGCCCTTACTCTTTCAGGGAAGCCTATCCCACACCCACCGAACATCTGTCCCTGAGCCACCCCCCATCAAATCATTCCCTCAATCTATTACCTTTTGTACCCCGCCCCCTCCCTTTAGAATGTAAGCTCTACGAGCCGGACCCTCCTGTCCCCTCCCCCCCTCTACATTGTAAAGCACTGTGTAAATGGCGCTGTATAACAATAATAATAATTCTTGGTGGCGGAGATACAACAAGGTGTTGGAAATGTTCCTCAGAGATTTTGCTCCATAGTGACCTGATAACATCACACAGGGTTTAAATGATGCTCAATTGGTACGAAGGGGCCCAAAGTGTGCACATCCCCCACACCATTACACCCCCACACCATTACACCCCCACCACCAGCCTAAACCGGTGATATCCCATCCCCCACACCATTACACCCCCACCACCAGCCTGAACCGGTGATATCCCATCCCCCACACCATTACACCCCACCACCAGGCTGAACCGGTGATATCCCATCCCCCCCCACCATTACACCCCCACCACCAGCCTGAACCGGTGATATCCCATCCCCCCACACCATTACACTCCCACCACCAGCCTGAACCGGTGATATCCCATCCCCCACACCATTACACCCCCCACCACCAGCCTGAACCGGTGATATCCCATCCCCCACACCATTACACCCCCCACCACCAGCCTGAACCGGTGATACCCCATCCCCCACACCATTACACCCCCACCACCAGCCTGAACCGGTGATATCCCATCCCCCCACACCATTACACCCCCACCACCAGCCTGAACCGGTGATATCCCATCCCCCACACCATTACACCCCCACCACCAGCCTGAACCGGTGATACCCCATCCCCCACACCATTACACCCCCACCACCAGCCTGAACCGGTGATATCCCATCCCCCACACCATTACACCCCCACCACCAGCCTGAACCGGTGATATCCCATCCCCCACACCATTACACCCCCACCACCAACCTGAACCGGTGATATCCCATCCCCCACACCATTACACCCCCACCACCAGCCTGAACCGGTGATATCCCATCCCCCACACCATTACACCCCCACCACCAGCCTGAACCGGTGATATCCCATCCCCCACACTATTACACCCCCACCACCAGGCTGAACCGGTGATATCCCATCCCCCACACCATTACACCCCCACCACCAGCCTGAACCGGTGATATCCCATCCCCCACACCATTACACCCCCACCACCAGCCTGAACCGGTGATATCCCATCCCCCACACCATTACACCCCCACCACCAGCCTGAACCGGTGATATCCCATCCCCCACACCATTACACCCCCCACCACCAGCCTGAACCGGTGATACCCCATCCCCCACACCATTACACCCCCCACCACCAGCCTGAACCGGTGATATCCCATCCCCCACACCATTACACCCCCCACCACCAGCCTGAACCGGTGATACCCCATCCCCCACACCATTACACCCCCACCACCAGCCTGAACCGGTGATATCCCATCCTCCACACCATTACACCCCCACCACCAGCCTGAACCGGTGATACCCCATCCCCCACACCATTACACCCCCACCACCAGCCTGAACCGGTGATATCCCATCCCCCACACCATTACACCCCCACCACCAGCCTGAACCGGTGATATCCCATCCCCCA
>JBBGZY010003075.1:210000-359847 GCA_037952925.1 Lithobates clamitans
ACATGATATCTCCTCTGTCCTCCAACCTTCCATCTATGACCTGATATCTCCTCTGTCCTCCAACCTTCCATCTATGACCTGATATCTCCTCTGTCTTCCAACCTTCCATCTATGATCTGATATCTCCTCTGTCCTCCAACCTTCCATCTATGACCTGATATCTCCTCTGTCCTTCCACCTTCCATCTATGACCTGATATCTCCTCTGTCCTCCAACCTTCCATCTATGATCTGATATCTCCTCTGTCCTCCAACCTTCCATCTATGACATGATATCTCCTCTGTCCTCCAACCTTCCATCTATGACCTGATATCTCCTCTGTCCTCCAACCTTCCATCTATGACCTGATATCTCCTCTGTCCTCCAACCTTCCATCTATGATCTGATATCTCCTCTGTCCTCCAACCTTCCATCTATGACCTGATATCTCCTTTGTCCTCCAACCTTCCATCTATGATCTGATATCTCCTCTGTCCTCCAACCTTCCATCTATGACCTGATATCTCCTCTGTCCTCCAACCTTCCATCTATGACCTGATATCTCCTCTGTCCTCCAACCTTCCATCTATGACCTGATATCTCCTCTGTCCTCCAACCTTCCATCTATGACCTGATATCTCCTCTGTCCTCCAACCTTCCATCTATGATCTGATATCTCCTCTGTCCTCCAACCTTCCATCTATGACCTGATATCTCCTCTGTCCTTCAACCTTCCATCTATGACATGATATCTCCTCTGTCCTCCAACCTTCCATCTATGACCTGATATCTCCTCTGTCCTCCAACCTTCCATCTATGACCTGATATCTCCTCTGTCCTTCAACCTTCCATCTATGACATGATATCTCCTCTGTCCTCCAACCTTCCATCTATGACCTGATATATCCTCTGTCCTCCAACCTTCCATCTATGACCTGATATCTCCTCTATTCTCCAACCTTATCAGTCAATAAAGAGAGGAAGTTGGCTTCTTGTCCCTGGAGCTAGCCATCAATGGAAATATTGTCACGATAAAACAAGCATGTAAATGTCACTGTTGTGTCTCATCGTTGCAAACCAAAAACAGGTCATCATCTCTATTAATCACACACACTTCCCTCTCCACTGCCTCCTACTGTCTCTTAAAGGAGAAATGCCATAACATTTACTTAATCTGGCAATGCACAGAACCGAACAAATACACAACATTCCCCCATTACCCTTCAAAACCCGATAACCTTATGAAGTCCAGTCAGTTAGGTGCCTAGGTAAAGTTTTGGTGCGTTCTGAATTCCACTGAGTTCCGCTCTTCAGTTCATGAAAGTGGAAGTTGTTGTCCGGGATTCCAGATGTTTGTGGCTGTGTGGTTGGACTGGACGCATCATTCCAAGGAAGCTGAATATCAATAGTGTCCTCCCTGACTGAAGGATCCTGAACAGGTACTAACCCTCTCCAATGCCAGGTGGATCATTCCTCCAGCCTAGAGGTTACTGGTCACAACTGGCCATGGATTCATGCAGAAACAGATGGACTGGGGCTAAACTTTGCCTTGGATGGTGGCTTTCTTATCCTTCCTCACCACTGGCCAGGAATGAGGGCAGTTATCTTGGCAGTTCTTTTGGCATTACTGTAGTTTTTTGTTTGACCTGATACTTCTCTACTCTATGACCCACCACCAGTCTGATGGGCGATTTCCCAGTGGCGCTATGAGGAGCTGACCTGTCGTGTTGTAGAAGAGTAGTTCAGCTTTGCTGAAGAGGAGTCCTTCTTGCAGATGTGTCTTTTGGGCATTTTTAATTATCTGGTTAAAACGTTCGACCCCTCCAAATGGCCATTATAAGTTGCTGGATTCAAATTGGAAGCCTTTTCTCCTTGTCTGGCAGCAATGGAATTTTCACATTAGCGATTACACAAAGATAGAGCTTAAAGTGTGTCTGCGGCCTTCCAATTGTATAAATCTGCATGTCATCAGACTCCTCTTCTTCCTCTTCTCCTGACCCACCTGCTTTAAGTTCTTAAAAGATGTTCTTGGAGTGGAATGATAACATTTAGCCAAGTGGTTCAATTTGTTACAACTAGGGATGAGCCAGCGTTTCGAGTCGAATGTAAATTTGAGTCGAACATCGGATGTTCGCCGGTTCGCCGAATGCTGAATATTATGGGGCATTTGCGGGAAATTTGAGCACCCGCAGAACGCACCATAATGAACGGAGAGACCGTCAATACACTGCGAGAGTGCATTGATGGCTGCTGATTGGCCAAAGCATACCCCTGACCTGCATGCTTTGGCCAATCACAGCGCGCTCTGCTGTAAGAGCCATAATTGGCTCAGGGGGCTGAGTCCACACCCCACACTATGTAAGGCTGCTTACACGGTGGCTGTACCTAGGTTTATAAATGAGAGCAGCAAAATTACATTTGTAAAGGAAAAAAGTCATTTAAAATGGCTAGATAGATAAAAATCGTTGGGTCTGGTATGGGTATTAAAGAGGAACCCCAAGCCAAAATGTGAAAAAAAAATGGCATAGGGGCCCCCCCTAAAATCCATACCAGACCCTTATCTGAGCATGCAACCTGGCAGGCTGCAGGAAAAGGGGGAGATAAGAGAGCGCCCCCCCTCCTGAACCGTACCAGGCCACATGCCCTCAACATGGGGAGGGTACTTTGATGGGGAGTAGAGCCTCTTCCCCACAACCCTGCCCAGTGAAGGGTGCTGCTAGCTCAGCAACATAACTGTGAACAGATTCTCCTTCACTATGAGAGCGTCTGCAAAATCAAACTCTGGCCACTAAAGCATCTGTGACTGGTTTACCATACTGTCCAAGGGCCTGTACTGTAGCTGTATATAAAGAATCTTCCTGGAGAAAATCTTATTCTTCTGAACCTAATGAGTTCATCAGTAAAGCCTTCTGTCTCTCAGGTGATGCCCCATCAAGGCCAGATACTGGGAAGTAGATTGAAAATAGCTCAGAGATACCAGGGCATGGCAGGCTCTCCAGGCTGCTTCAGGAACTTCTCTGGAGGCTGCACACGGGTTCTGGTGTCCTCTGGACTTATCATTTAAAGCTGAATTCCAGGTAGGCTTTAATTGTATAGTTACACTGGGGGTCACTCGCTTGGCACGGGCACCATTTACAGGAGGTCTTGCAATTTTCTCAATGAATGCAAGGTGGCCTCTTATTTGACAAGGCAGAGAGGGGGGTTGTGACATCACAAACTCCAAGGCGCTCTGTGACTGGCACCCCTGACCAGCAGGCACCCCCTTGTGTTTACTATGCGGTAGGGCTGCTCAGCATGAAACCCAGAAGACAGCCACAATCTGTGTAGTAGTGGTGGCTACTATGGTGATTATGGTTCATATGGTGATTATGCTACTATAGTTCAACACGTATGACATGCACATAAACACATTGTCCAAGCTGAAACAATAAAAGCCATAGCAGGAATTCAGCTGATGTTGAGTGGCCGGGTACATCATTCCTTTAATTGTTATAGCAGAACTAAAAAAATCAAATGACATGGTTTTGGTCATGTAACTACAACATACAACAACTCACTAATATAAAGAATTCAAATGAGGATGCACAATGCCTATAATTCAGCAAATTCAGATATCTTCCTTCTTATTTGTAGCAGAAGATGAGCTTTCGGCTCCTTTTTAAAGGCTCTCAGTTTGCTTCTTTGATGAAAGCCTCTCGCCTCCCGGCCGTTTACTGGAACATGGAAGGGTAACAGCCTTGTAATATGCAATGCAGCTTGACTGACCTAAAGTTTATAACACGCCCTTCTTATTCTCTTTTTATACAAATTTTATGGAATGATGAGCACTGAAATCCTAGGCCAATGCCAGGAACAAATATATTAAAGTGCTCAGACCATCCTACATCTGGCCTTGGCAGGTCCTGTATCGGCCATCTTGTCTTGTTGATAATGGTGTCAGTAGATGCTGTCAGGATTTTGTGTGATGACTCCTTCTCTCCTGCAGCCTGTGACCTCGGCTACTACAAGGCCTCCCCGGGAGACCAACTGTGCTCCAGGTGTCCGCCCTTCAGTCACTCCGACACATTGGCTTCCCAGATCTGTGACTGTGACCCCAACTATTACCGGGCAATGAGTGACTCTCCCATCCTCGCCTGTACACGTAAGTGGATCTATGTATTATAATGTGTAGAGCAAAACTCCATGTTGACCCACTCCTACTATATTCTTCTCAGGTCCTCCCTTCAGTATTTGTGTCCTCCATCCTTCTCAGGTCCTACACTCATCTCTATTTGTCCTCCATCCCTCACAAGCCCTCCACTTAATGTCACTTTGTACTCAGTCTCTCTGTGTTCGCCATCGCTCAAGCCCTCAATTTTTCTTAGGGTCTTCCATTTAGTCTCTGTGTGTCCTCTATCACTCTCAGGTCCTCTGCTCATTCTCCATATGTCCTCCATCTTTCTCAGGTCTTCCACCCAGTCTCTATGTTTCCTCCATTCCTCTAAGGCCCTTTATTTAGTCTCTATCCTTTATCCCTCTTAGGTCTGATAATGCTTTATGTTTCCTCCATCATCCTCGGGTCTTCTGCTCAGTCTCTATGTGTCCCCAATCTCTCAAAGCCCTTATTAAGTCTCTGTGTCCTCAATCTTTTTTTTTTTTTTAAACCAGATTTTCTCTTTATTTATTTTTTTATACCACAACAACACATACACAAACATAACATTGAAATCAAAACACAAAAAAACATACACAAAGCAAAAAAAAAGAAAAAAATAATCTTTTTAAGTCCTTAATTTAGTCTCTATGTGTTTTCTATTCCTCTTGGGTCCCTTATTCAGTCTCTATGTGTCCTCCATCTCACTAAGATCTTTCATTCAGTCTCTATGTGTCCTTCATCACTATCAGGTCCTCCACTCAATAACTATGTTTCCACAATCCTTCTCATGTCCTAAATTCAGTCTCTATGTATCCTCCATCTTTCTCCACTTCTCCATTCAGTCTCTATACTTCTTTAATCCTTCTCAGGTCCTCCGCTCAGTTACTGTATGCCCACAATCCTTCTCAGGTCCTCCGCTCAGTTACTGTATGCCCACAATCCTTCTCATGTCCTCAGTCCAGTATGTATGTGTCCTCTGTTCCTCCCAGGTTTTTTACTCAGTCTCTGTGTCCTTCATCTCTCACATGTCCTCCACCCAGTTGGCCTTCTCATGTTCTCCATGCAGTCTCTATGTATCCTCTTATCATTCTCGGGTCCTCTAATCAGTCTCTATGTGTCCTCTTATCATTCTCGGGTCCTCTAATCAGTCTCTATGTGTCCTCTTATCATTCTCGGGTCCTCTAATCAGTCTCTATGTGTCCTCTATTACGCCTGGGTCCTCTAATCAGTCTCTATGTGTCCTCTATTACGCCTGGGTCCTCTAATTAGTCTCTATGTGTCCTCTATCACTCTCAGGTAACTCTAATCAGTCTCCATGTGTTCTCAATTCCTCTCAGGTATTCAACCCAGTCTCCATGTGTTCTTAAATCATCCATCACTCAGGTCCCCTATTCAGTCTCTGTGTGTCATATTTTCTGCCAGGTCCTCTGCTCAGTCTCTAGGTACCCTCCAATTTTCTAAGGTCTTCCATTTAGTTTTTATGTGTCCTCCATCTTTCTTAGGTCTTCTACTCAGTCTCTATGCATTCTCAATCTCTTTAAGTCCTTATTTTAGTCTCTATTGTGTTTTCTATCTCTCTCAGTTCCTTTAATCAGTCTCTATGTGTCCTCTATTACTCTCTGGTCCTCAAATCAGTCTCTGTGTGTCCTCTACTAGTCTTGGGTCCTCTTCTCAGTCTCTATGTGTCCTCTATTACTCTCTGGTCCTCAAATCAGTCTCTGTGTGTCCTCTACTAGTCTTGGGTCCTCTTCTCAGTCTCTATGTGTCCTCTATTACTCTCTGGTCCACTAATCAGTCTCTATGTGTCCTCTGTCCTGCTTAGGTCTTCTGGTCAGTAAATCTGTGTCCTCTGATCCTCCTAGGTCCTCCCTCAGCTCCAGTCAATTTAATCTCAAGTGTAAATGGCACAACAGTAACCCTGGACTGGAACCCACCACGGGACACAGGTGGGCGCAGGGATGTCACCTATAATGTAATTTGCCGCCGCTGTGCTTGGGATGCCGGACAGTGTGAGCCATGCGGTGGAGGAGTCCGCTATACCCCTCAAAAGATGAGTCTAGCAAAGACCTCCCTTATTGTAGCCAATCTCCAGGCCCACATGAACTATACCTTCTGGGTGGAGGCCGTCAATGGTGTGTCTGACTTCAGCTTGGAGCAACGGATGTTCTCCACTGTGAATATAACTACCAATCAGGCAGGTAGGAGACTAGGCGAAGTCTGCATATACTGCTGTGTAAATACCTGTTATACATCTATAAAACAGGCAGCCAGAAAACCCCAGAATAGTGTATGGGTGGAGCCAGAAAGCCATGTGACCGCACTTGGCCCCGTATCAGAGGGGCCCCCCAGACCAATGCATTTGTTTAGATAAAAGCATGAACCCTTCAGAAATGACACTCTACGTCTGTCAGCCCCTTCTCAGGTAGTCGCCATTCGTAAAGAAAAGACTTCGCAGAACACCATTACGCTTGTATGGCAGGAGCCTGACCAGCCCAATGGAATTATCCTGGAATATGAGATCAAATACTTTGAAAAGGTGATTATTAATGTCTTCGCCATTTTAGTAGTAAATCATCTTTTTTGCCAATGTTTGATCATTTTTTCATCAATTCTAATTTCCAATAAAGTGTTAGACTCTAGAAACAAATTCCACCAATATATCCAGAGCCTTGAAGTATGACTTCAAATCGACACTTTACTGTGTAGAATGGGCTTCTCAGTATTAGGAAATTCTGGTCCTGTAGACCTGGACTGACAGGGTGGCTGATGTCATTTTCGTCATTGTCATGTGTGTTCATGTGATGTAGGTGGCACTGGTGGCTTTTTGTTTCTTGATTGCTTTGTGTTCTTCTCGGTCTCCAGGACAAGGAGATGCAGAGTTATTCCACTCTGAAGGCCAAGGAAACCAAGGCTGTAGTGACCAGCCTCAAACCATCCACCCGCTATGTCTTCCAGGTCAGGGCCCGAACCTCAGCTGGCTGTGGCAAGTTCAGCCAAACTGTAGAGATTGAGACGAGTAAAGCAAGTAAGTTTTGAAGGACAGCTGAGACCCTGACCCCTGTGTTCTGATAATGATGGTTTGTTTCTTATCCCCCAATATCCCATACAAAGCACTAACCTCCTGAGATATTGAAATGTGTATGTGAAGAAATACCATAAACTGTTATGTACATCTGTCTACACATGATAATATATCTTATGTCAGAGTGTTCATGTCATATGGCACTGACTGGTCAGTAAATCAGTATTTAGATCCATGATGCCATCTGTCTTGTATTTTTATGGCAGCGGCCCTGCGATATGACACAATGACCATTGTCTGGATCTGTCTGACACTAATAACGGGGCTGGTTATCCTCCTGACTTTTCTAATCTGCAAAAAGAGGTAAGTGGCAAAATTCATCTCCCCATGTTACCTGTCCACCATTTCCTAACACATGTCCTCCATATGTCTGTCCTCAGGCATTGTGGGTACAGCAAGGCCTTCCAGGACTCTGATGAGGAGAAGATGCACTATCAGAATGGACAGTGTGAGTGGAGGACAAATCCTCTCCAGTATGGTGCAGTAGAGGGTCAGGTGCTCAGTCTTATTTATCATGTGTTTGTTCAACAGTAACCTTTACTGAACCCAAACTCTATGTGGACCCCCACACCTATGAGGACCCCTGTCAGGCTGTCCATGAGTTTGCCCGGGAGATCGAGGCCTCCAGAATTAAAATTGAGAAGATAATTGGTTCTGGTAAGTCTGACTTCTCACTGATCTGGGTTACTCTGTATGTTATATAGATATACCAAGAATGTCACCTCCTACAAAAACCCAAGCCCTTTCTATAACCCTTCCCAGTCCTGTTCATTGATGACCAAACTCTAATGTCCACCATTTTAACATATTTGGGGGGTTAGGAGTTACAACTTAGACCATCCTGTTCTCACTCCTGTCTCTAGGGGAGTTTGGAGAGGTCTGTTACGGTCGTCTGAAACTTCCTGGAAAGCGGGAAATCCCAGTGGCTATCAAGACATTAAAAGTTGGTTACAGTGAGAAGCAGCGAAGAGACTTCCTGAGTGAAGCCAGCATCATGGCCCAGTTTGATCACCCCAATGTCATTCATCTTGAAGGTGTAGTGACCCGAAGTAAGTTCCTGAAAACAGTCCCACATGTTTCATCCAATATGGACCTAGTGGGTCAGAGTCAGGTGCTATTTATTGCTATATGTCTTTTCTTCTTCTGTGTTTGCAGGTAAGTTAACAATGATTGTGACAGAGTACATGGAAAATGGCTCCCTGGATACATTTCTCAGGGTAAGAACTCAAAATAAGCTTAATTGAGATGATAAACCTGTGCAGCAGATCTCCAATGGTGTCTGTCAAGGAATTCCACCTTGGAGGACTCCTGGAAGCTCCACCTTGGAGGACTCCTGGAAGCTCCACCTTGGAGGACTCCTGGAAGCTCCACCTAGGAGGACTCCTGGAAGCTCCACCTTGGAGGACTCCTGGAAGCTCCACCTAGGAGGATTCCTGGAAGCTCCACTCAGGAGGACTCCTGGAAGCTCCACCATGGAGAGCTTCTGGAGGTTCCACCTGCAAGTCTCTGAACCATGGAATGCATAGAATCGAGATGTTGATCTATTTCACTGATTGAAGATCATAGAGGGATTAATTGTAACTGCCTGTATGTAGTTATTCCAATCAGGAACAATAGACAGGATGGCATTAGAATAAACACTAATGTGGAAGAAGGGAAGACATGACTTGGGGTACACCCAGATCAAAGGTTCTATCACAATGTCACCTCCAGATTTGGTAGGAGATTGGGGATGTATTTTGTGTTTCAGAGTCGGGATGGTCAGTTCACTATAATTCAGCTGGTTGGCGTGTTGAGGGGAATTTCTTCAGGCATGAAATATCTTTCTGATTTGGGATTTGTCCATCGGGATCTGGCCGCTCGCAACATACTGGTAAACAGCAACATGGTATGTAAAGTCTCTGACTTTGGCCTCTCTCGGATTTTGGAGGATGACCCCGAAGCTGCCTACACTACCACAGTGAGTGTCCACCATACTATCTAATATATAGAGAATTTCACTGGAAAAGAAGTAAAGTGTGATGACTAAAAGAGAAATGATCTGCTCTTTGTTTTCTCAGGGCGGTAAAATTCCCATTCGCTGGACGGCACCAGAAGCTATCACCTACCGTAAATTCTCCTCTGCCAGTGATGTGTGGAGTTACGGAATTGTCATGTGGGAAGTCCTAGCGTATGGCGAGAGACCGTACTGGAACATGACCAACCGAGATGTGTGTAGACCAATCTGCCACCAACTGATGATAATTATGACTTTCATTTCTCCTCCTAGCGGGCTGGATTGAGAAGGAGAGAATGGGGCAAGGCCATGATTAATACTCATTACCAACAGAAGACGCCTCCAGATAACCTCCCAATAAAACTGAGACACTCGGCCTCATTAAATCTATCAGATGTATCAAACCAAGGATCCTAAACATGCTGCAAAGTATTAACATGCATATACCTGCTCTAAATACTCACATTACCCATAAATTGCCACATTGCCTATGAATACATTACCCATAAATACCCATATTGCCCATGAATACTCCCATTGCCCATACATATGACCTATCTTACTATACTGTATATGGAGGTGGAGGGCGTACCATGAGCTGGTGGAGAAGAGGGGAAGTCTTGTGAATGATCAGCAGACATAAAAGGAGAAATGTGTGTTCAGAGTGCACGGCATGTCTACTAACTGGAAGCGCTGCATTGAAGGATGAAGAGTATTAATAATGTTTTTTATGCTTTAGGTGATAAATTCGGTTGAGGAAGGTTATCGGCTTCCTGCGCCTATGGGTTGTCCCACAGCATTACACCAACTCATGCTGGACTGTTGGCAAAGAGACCGCAATGAGCGTCCACGATTCTCCCTGATCGTCAGCATTCTGGACAAACTCATCCGCAACCCGGAGCACCTGAAACTGAGCGCTACCGTCAACCGGTATGAACTGCACCCACAATATTCATTACTCCATCCTCTACTAGGGATGCACACACGTCCACCATCCCAGATCTTCTCAGAGCCCTCTGCCAGACTCACACATTCATTACACAGGTAAAGTCCAGTAGACTGAGGTGCAGAATTTCTTCTGAGATCTAATCTTCAAAGTCACAAGAAAGGTTCCAGAAGATCAAATCTTATCTGAGTTATCATTGGGAAACCTTTTATTACATTTCCTGTGAAGTTCTAACCCATATAAAACAATGAGATCCAGAAGAAGACCAATCCCATGTGATCCCAAAAATACAATGCAGAAAAAGACTGACCTCATGTGACCCCAGAAATGAGATCCAGATGAAGACTGACCTCATGTGACCCCATGAATACAGAGGCTTGAAAAAGTATTCATACCCCTTGACATTTTCCATATTTTGTCACGTTACAACCAAAAACATTAAATGTATTTTATTGGGATTTTATGTGATAGACCAACACAAAGTGTCACATAATTGTGAAGTGGAAGAAAAATGATAAATGATACAAATAAATATGTGAAAAGTGTGGGGGAGGGGCATTTGTATTCAGCCCCCTTTACTCTGATACCCCTAACTAAAATCTAGAGGAACCAATTGCCTTCAGAAGTCATCTAATTAGTAAAAAGAGTCCACCTGTGCGTCATTTAATCTCAGTATAAATACAGCTGTTCTGTGAAGCCCTCAGAGGTTTGTTAGAGAACCTTAGTGAACAAACAGCATCATGAAGGCCAAGGAACACACCAGACAGGTCAGGGATAAAGCTGTGGAGAAGTATAAAGCAGGGTTAGGTTATAATAAAATCTCCCAAGCTTTGATCATCTCACGGAGCTCTGTTCAATCCATCATCGGAAAATGGAAAGAGTATGGCACAACTGCAAACCTACCAAGACATGGCCGTCCACCTAAACTGACCGGCCGGGCAAGGAGAACATTCACCAGAGAAGAGCCAAGAGGTCCATGGTAACTCTGGAGGAGCTGCAGAGATCCACAGCTCAGGTGGGAGAATCTGTCCACAGGACAACTATTAGTCGTGTTCTCCACAAATCTGCCCTTTATGGAAGAGTGACAAGAAGAAAGACATTGGTGAAAGAAAGTCATAAGAAGTCCTGTTTGTAGTTTGTGAGAAGCCATGTGGAGGACACAGCAAACATGTGGAAGAAGGCGATCTGGTCAGATGAGACCAAAATTCAACTTTATGGACTAAAAGTAAAACGCTATGTGTGGGGAAAACTAACACTGCACATCACCCTGAACACACCATCCCCACCGTGAAACATGGTGGTGGCAGCATCATGTGGTGGGGATGCTTTTCTTCAGCAGGGACAGGGAAGCTGATAGAAACATCCCCAAAAAGACTTGCAGCTGTAATTGCAGAGAAAGGGGGTTCTACAAAGTATTGACTAAGGGGGGCTGAATACAAATGCCCCCCCACACTTTTCAGATATTTATTTGTATCTTCTATCATTTTCCTTCCACTTCACAATTATGAGCCACTTTTGTGTTGGTCTATCCCATAAAATCCCAATAAAATACATTTACATTTGTGGTTGTAACATGACAAAATGTGGAAAATTTCAAGGGGTATGAATACTTTTTCAAGGCACTGTAAGATCCAAAAGAAGACAGAACATTGGTTTCATGTAACCTTAGGAAAAAGATCCAGAAGAAGACTGACCCCATGGGAACCCAGATCTAGAAGAAGACTGGCTCCATGTGACCCTAGGAATAAGATCCATAGGAAGAATATCCCCCTGTAACCCCAGGAATACAATCCAGAAGATGACTGAATTAATGTGACCCTAGGTATAAGCTCCAAATGAAGACTGACCCCATGTAACCCCAGGAATAAGCTCCAAATGAAGACTGACCTCAGGTAACCCCAGGAATAAGCTCCAGAAGAAGACTGACCTCATGTAACCCCAGGAATAAGCTCCAGAAGAAGACTGACCTCATGTAACCCCAGGAATAAGCTCCAGAAGAAGACTGACCCCATGTAACCCCAGGAATAAGCTCCAGAAGAAGACTGACCCCATGTAACCCCAGGAATAAGCTCCAGAAGAAGACTGACCTCATGTAACCCCAGGAATAAGCTCCAGAAGAAGACTGACCTCATGTAACCCCAGGAATAAGCCCCAGAAGAAGACTGACCCCATGTAACCCCAGGAATAAGCTCCAGAAGAAGACTGACCTCATGTAACCCCAGGAATAAGCTCCAGAAGAAGACTGACCCCATGTAACCCCAGGAATAAGCTCCAGAAGAAGACTCGCCTCATGTAACCCCAGGAATAAGCTCCAGAAGAAGACTGACGCCATGTAACCCCAGGAATAAGCTCCAGAAGAAGACTGACCTCATGTAACCCCAGGAATAAGCTCCAGAAGAAGACTGACCTCATGTAACCCCAGGAATAAGCTCCAGAAGAAGACTGACCTCATGTAACCCCAGGAATAAGCTCCAGAAGAAGACTGACCCCATGTAACCCCAGGAATAAGCTCCAGAAGAAGACTGACCTCATGTAACCCCAGGAATAAGCTCCAGAAGAAGACTGACCTCATGTAACCCCAGGAATAAGCTCCAGAAGACTGACGTCATGTAACCCCAGGAATGAGCTCCAGAAGAAGACTGACCTCATGTAACCCCAGGAATAAGCTCCAGAAGAAGACTGACCTCATGTAACCCCAGGAATAAGCTCCAGAAGAAGACTGACCCCATGTAACCCCAGGAATAAGCTCCAGAAGAAGACTGACCTCATGTAACCCCAGGAATAGGCTCCAGAAGAAGACTGACCTCATGTAACCCCGGGAATTAGATGCAGAAGAAGACTGACCTCAGGTAACCCCAGGAGTGGGGGTCTATTATTTCGAAGTTCCAGATTTTCTATAATGACAGAAGATACTCAGCTGGTTTCCCGGTTCTGCTCCATTCCCTCTTATTGTGGGTTCCAGTAGAGGGAATGTTCCATCATTTTTACATAACTAATCTGGAGCTCAGGACTAGAAGAGCTCCCATGTGTATAGAGGACGAGGTGAGACTTCACCAACGAGATGTTTATTAGATGATATTCGGGGGAGGAAGGGATGAGTCTCGGTTATACAATGTGATTATAGAGAAAAGATCTCATAAAGGTCCATAATTCACCCTGTGGCCCATGCTCCTCCACTGATCTCATTCTCTGTTGCCTCTTAGATTCACCCACCCGCGGCTGGACCGGGGACTCTTCGATTTTGCCAGTTGTGCCACAGTGAATGACTGGCTGGACTCCATTAAGATGGGCCAGTACAAGCAGAATTTTGTGATGGGCGGTTACCGCACCCTAGGAATGGTCATGCGGATGAATATAGAGTGAGTCTGATCACCTTTATTGGCAGGCGACACAGAATACGATTCAGCCTGTCATAGGTGACCTCTTAAAGTCAGGCCACTCCCACTGCTCAATGACCCCAGTCTCATCAGATGTGAATGAACAAATGGCAAAGTTCATTTCCTAAACCTGAAGAACAACCATCTGGAAATGATTAGAATCTCAATGTCCATTCGTAAGTTGTCATTATGCAGCAGTACCTCTCAGGGGCGCTGTGTGTATGGTTACTCAGCTGTATTCTCCCCCTCCCCCCAGAGCAGACCTCATCCCATTGTCAGGCTGTAAGGCCCATATTAGAGCAGCCTTACCACTTGGGGGGTAGGTGTGTTTTATGGGGCTCTCCTGACACCTGCCTGAGCCTGGGAGCTGCTGACTTACACTCTGGAATGTTGGGGGAAGGGAAAGTCTTAATGAACAAAGTCTTTGATTTTCCTCCATGTAACCCTGACAGAATCTGTGTTATATTCGAGATAGGATGGCCTCTCTGGTGGTCCTACAACCTAACACTCAGCCTGGCAGGGAGTGAATACAAGTGAATAATCGACAAACAGCGATCCCCAAGAGATAGGGTCCTGCTATTCTAACAATTCAGGAGGGAAAGTCAGATTCTTAGGACTGGTTCTCTTTATCCCAGATGGTAAATCCATGAGGTTTGCCCCCCGTTACCGAAGAAAACCCCAGTTTATACCATATACAGGCCTGGCCCGGATATCCCTCCTGTGGGCCAGCTCAGGACAACAGCCCTTTGTGTGTACAATTCCTGGGGAACTTGTCTAGTGTTGAACGTCTTCATATTCTGGGGAGAGGGATGGGATGGGATCAAACACTAGATTGGGCATCTGGTCACATGAATGTGGGATGACATCGGGCCTGCAAGAATATTGGTTGCCTGGTTGGGCTCACAATGTGAGTAGAGGTACCAAGCCTCATCCCATGATCTGACCCTCTAGATTCCACATTGACCAACTACATTGTATATAATGGAATGGAATCTCATGGGGGAGGGAGAAAATACTCTAGAGAAATATGTAGCAAATCCAAAATGTGGGTCTAAGCCAATCAGAAACAGTCTATGTGGCGGTTCGTGTGGGTCGTGTCACTGGCTAGCAATGGAAGATTGGATATGATGGATGGAAGTTCTCTGGGATCCTGTGTCCTCCATTGTCAGATTCTGGCGGGAGTGCTGAGAACCTTACAGTGTTCATCTTGATGTCAAATTTGGATCTAGTTTTAGTCTTTTGACTAAAATAGCATTTTAGTTTTTGTCGTATTTTAGTCAAATAAATTAGTGTTAATTTCATTGCCGAGAAAATTTTCATTGACAAATTTAACACTGGAGCCTTGTCACTTCCCTAGAACGCCCATAGGAGAGAGCAGTGTGGGGACTCTATGACAATGTTGGATGGTGTGGGGACTCTAATACTCCTCATATGACAATGGCAGTTGGTACGGGGACTCTAGTACTCCTCATATGACAATGGCAGTTGGTACGGGGACTCTAATACTCCTCATATGACAATGGCAGTTGGTACGGGGACTCTAATACTCCTCATATGACAATGGCAGTTGGTACGGGGACTCTAATACTCCTCATATGACAATGGCAGTTGGTACGGGGACTCTAGTACTCCTCATATGACAATGACAGTTGGTACGGGGACTCTAGTACTCCTCATATGACAATAGCAGTTGGTATGGGGACTCTAGTACTCTTCATATGACAATGGCGGTTGGTGCAGGGATTCTAGTAGTCTTCATATGACAATGGCAGTTGGTACAGGGGCTCTAGTAGTCTTCATATGACAATGGCGGTTGGTGCGGGGACTCTAGTACTCCTCACATGACAATGGCGCTTGATGCGGGGACTCTAGTACTCCTCACATGACAATGGCGCTTGATGCGGGGACTCTAGTACTCCTCACATGACAATGGCGCTTGGTGCGGGGACTCTAGTAGTCTTCATATGACAATGGCAGTTGGTACGGGGACTCTAATACTCCTCATATGACAATGGCAGTTGGTACGGGGACTCTAGTACTCCTCACATGACAATGGCGGTTGGTACGGGGACTCTAGTACTCCTCATATGACAATGGCGGTTGGTGCGGGGACTCTAGTACTCCCCACATGACAATGGCGGTTGGTGCAGGGATTCTAGTAGTCTTCACATGACAATGGCGGTTGGTACGGGGACTCTAGTAGTCTTCACATGACAATGGCGGTTGGTACGGGGACTCTAGTAGTCTTCACATGACAATGGCGGTTGGTGCGGGGACTCTAGTAGTCTTCATATGACAATGGCGGTTGGTCAGGGACTCTAGTAGTCTTCATATGACAATGGCGGTTGGTGCGGGGACTCTAGTAGTCTTCACATGACAATGGCGGTTGGTATGGGGACTCTAGTAGTCTTCATATGACAATGGCGGTTGGTACAGGACTCTAGTACTCCTTATATGACAATGGCGGTTGGTACGGGGACTCTAGTACTCCTCACATGACAATGGCAGTTGGTGCGGGGACTCTAGTACTCCTCACATGACAATGGCAGTTGGTACGGGGACTCTAGTAGTCTTCATATGACAATGGCAGTTGGTACAGGACTCTAGTACTCCTTATATGACAATGGCGGTTGGTACGGGGACTCTAGTACTCCTCACATGACAATGGCAGTTGGTGCGGGGACTCTAGTACTCCTCACATGACAATGGCAGTTGGTACAGGGACTCTAGTAGTCTTCATATGACAATGGCGGTTGGTGAGGGGACTCTAGTACTCCTCACATGACAATGGCAGTTGGTGCGGGGACTCTAGTAGTCTTCATATGACAATGGCGGTTGGTGCGGGGACTCTAGTAGTCTTCATATGACAATGGCAGTTGGTGCGGGGACTCTAGTAGTCTTCATATGACAATGGTGGTTGGTACGGGGACTCTAGTAGTCTTCATATGACAATGGCGGTTGGTACGGGGACTCTAGTAGTCTTCATATGACAATGGCAGTTGGTACGGGGACTCTAGTAGTCTTCATATGACAATGGCGGTTGGTACGGGGACTCTAGTACTCCTCACATGACAATGGCGGTTGGTGCGGGGACTCTAGTACTCCTCACATGACAATGGCGGTTGGTGCGGGGACTCTAGTACTCCTCACATGACAATGGCAGTTGGTACGGGGACTCTAGTAGTCTTCACATGACAATAGCGGTTGGTGCGGGGACTCTAGTACTCCCCACATGACAATGGCGGTTGGTGCGGGGACTCTAGTAGTCTTCACATGACAATGGCGGTTGGTGCGGGGACTCTAGTAGTCTTCACATGACAATGGCAGTTGGTGAGGGGACTCTAGTACTCCTCACATGACAATGGCAGTTGGTACGGGGACTCTATTAGTCTTCATATGCCAATGGCAGTTGGTGAGGGGACTCTAGTACTCCTCACATGACAATGGCAGTTGGTACGGGGACTCTAGTACTCCTCACATGACAATGGCGGTTGGTACGGGGACTCTAGTAGTCTTCATATGACAATGGCAGTTGGTACGGGGACACTAGTAGTCTTCATATGACAATGGCAGTTGGTGCGGGGACTCTAGTACTCCTCACATGACAATGGCAGTTGGTGAGGGGACTCTAGTACTCCTCACATGACAATGGCAGTTGGTGCGGGGACTCTAGTACTCCTCACATGACAATGGCGGTTGGTACGGGGACTCTAGTAGTCTTCATATGACAATGGCAGTTGGTACGGGGACACTAGTAGTCTTCATATGACAATGGCAGTTGGTGCGGGGACTCTAGTACTCCTCACATGACAATGGCAGTTGGTGAGGGGACTCTAGTACTCCTCACATGACAATGGCAGTTGGTATGGGGACTCTAGTAGTCTTCATATGACAATGGCGGTTGGTGAGGGGACTCTAGTACTCCTCACATGACAATGGCAGTTGGTACAGGGACTCTAGTAGTCTTCATATGACAATGGCGGTTGGTACGGGGACTCTAGTACTCCTCACATGACAATGGCGGTTGGTACGGGGACTCTAGTAGTCTTCATATGACAATGGCAGTTGGTGAGGGGACTCTAGTACTCCTCACATGACAATGGCAGTTGGTACGGAGACTCTAGTAGTCTTCATATGACAATGGCGGTTGGTGAGGGGACTCTAGTAGTCTTCACATGACAATGGCGGTTGGTGCGGGGACTCTAGTAGTCTTCATATGACAATGGCAGTTGGTACGGGGACTCTAGTACTCCTCACATGACAATGGCGGTTGGTACGGGGACTCTAGTACTCCTCACATGACAATGGCGGTTGGTGCGGGGACTCTAGTAGTCTTCATATGACAATGGCAGTTGGTACGGGGACTCTAGTACTCCTTATATGACAATGGCGGTTGGTATGGGGACTCTAGTAGTCTTCATACGACAATGGCAGTTGGTACAGGACTCTAGTACTCCTTATATGACAATGGCGGTTGGTACGGGGACTCTAGTACTCCTCACATGACAATGGCGGTTGGTGCGGGGACTCTAGTACTCCTCACATGACAATGGCAGTTGGTACGGGGACTCTAGTAGTCTTCATATGACAATGGCGGTTGGTGCGGGGACTCTAGTACTCCTCACATGACAATGGCAGTTGGTACAGGGACTCTAGTAGTCTTCATATGACAATGGCGGTTGGTGAGGGGACTCTAGTAGTCTTCATATGACAATGGCGGTTGGTACGGGGACTCTAGTACTCCTCACATGACAATGGCAGTTGGTACGGGGACTCTAGTAGTCTTCATATGACAATGGCGGTTGGTACGGGGACTCTAGTACTCCTCACATGACAATGGCGGTTGGTGCGGGGACTCTAGTAGTCTTCATATGACAATGGCAGTTGGTACAGGGGCTCTAGTAGTCTTCATATGACAATGGCAGTTGGTACGGGGACTCTAGTAGTCTTCATATGACAATGGCAGTTGGTGAGGGGACTCTAGTACTCCTCACATGACAATGGCAGTTGGTACGGGGACTCTAGTAGTCTTCATATGACAATGGCGGTTGGTGAGGGGACTCTAGTACTCCTCACATGACAATGGCAGTTGGTACGGGGACTCTAGTAGTCTTCATATGACAATGGCAGTTGGTGAGGGGACTCTAGTAGTCTTCATATGACAATGGCGGTTGGTGCGGGGACTCTAGTACTCCTCACATGACAATGGCAGTTGGTACAGGGACTCTAGTAGTCTTCATATGACAATGGCGGTTGGTGCGGGGACTCTAGTACTCCTCACATGACAATGGCAGTTGGTACAGGGACTCTAGTACTCCTCACATGACAATGGCAGTTGGTACGGGGACTCTAGTAGTCTTTATATGACAATGGCAGTTGGTATGGGGACTCTAGTAGTCTTCATATGACAATGGCAGTTGGTATGGGGACTCTAGTAGTCTTCATATGACAATGGCGGTTGGTGAGGGGACTCTAGTACTCCTCACATGACAATGGCAGTTGGTACGGGGACTTTAGTAGTCTTCATATGACAATGGCGGTTGGTGAGGGGACTCTAGTAGTCTTCATATGACAATGGCAGTTGGTATGGGGACTCTAGTAGTCTTCATATGACAATGGCGGTTGGTGAGGGGACTCTAGTACTCCTCACATGACAATGGCAGTTGGTACGGGGACTCTAGTACTCCTCATATGACAATGGTGGTTGGTACGGGGACTTTAGTAGTCTTCATATGACAATGGCGGTTGGTGAGAGGACTCTAGTACTCCTCATATGACAATGTTGGATGGTGAGGGGACTCTAGTACTCCTCACATGACAATGGCGGTTGGTACGGGGACTCTAGTAGTCTTCATATGACAATGTTGGATGGTACGGGGACTCTAGTAGTCTTCATATGACAATGGCAGTTGGTACGGGGACTCTAGTACTCCTCATATGACAATGTTGGATGGTGAGGGGACTCTAGTAGTCTTCATATGACAATGGCGGTAGGTGAGGGGACTCTAGTACTCCTCATATGACAATGTCGGTTGGTGAGGGGACTCTAGTACTCCTCATATGACAATGTTGGATGGTGCGGGTCGCTTACATTTGTTGTATCTTCTCTGCAGGGACATTCGGAGACTTGGCATCACTCTGATAGGACACCAGAAGAAGATCCTCACCAGTATCCAGATCATGAGGGCTCAGCTCATCAACACATTAGGACCCAGAATGCACTTGTGATAAAGACTCTGAATGAGCCCGATACCTGAATGTGTGAAGAGGACCTGTTTCCTCTCCGGTCCGGAGATCATGTGACTGAGAGGCCATCAGACCAGCCATCGGGCTTCCTCTCTTAACTCATTGCAGCCATCGTGTTCCGGGTCCCCGTGTGATGTGTTTACATAGAGATCTCTTTGTGCTGCGGTCTCGATATAGCAATAGTATATCTCGGAAATACAGGGTGCTTTATGTATACAGGGTGGAGCCATGCCTTGCGGGCCTGTGTGCCAACCTATGGAATCTAACATGGATTCCACTGAGCCCACCCCCACTAGGTGTGCCAACCTATGGAATCTAACATGGATTCCACTGAGCCCACTCCCACTAGGTGTGCCAACCTACAGAATCTCACATGGATTCCAGTGCTGGGTGTACCAGCCAATGAAATATGACATGGACTTCAGTGAGCCCTCCCCCACTGGGTGTACCAGCCAATGAAATATGACATGGACTTCAGTGAGCCCTCCCCCGCTGGGTGTGCCAGCCAATGAAATATGACATGGATTTCAGTGAGCCCTCCCCCGCTGGGTGTACCAGCCAATGAAATATGACATGGACTTCAGTGAGCCCTCCCCCGCTGGGTGTACCAGCCAATGAAATATGACATGGATTTCAGTGAGCCCTCCCCCGCTGGGTGTGCCAGCCAATGAAATATGACATGGACTTCTCTGGAGACCCTGATATGATGTCAGTGGATCTCCTGTGTTCAGTATGACCTCTGTGTCCGGGGGATGGGGTCATTCTGTGGTTATTTTATGCTGAGCTCCTCCCCCTCCAGAATGGCCGCTAGGAGAACGCTGTTTTCATGTTATCACCAACTGCACTTTTTATATTTTATTCTGTGATGGCGGCTCACATTGTGCAAAGGAAGGGCAAGTGTGCAATATTGTTCTGGGGGAAATCAGAGGCCTTCCTATATACAAAGGTCCTATATACAGAGGTCCTATATACAGAGGTTCTATATACAAAGGTCCTATATACAGAGGTCCTATATACAGAGGTCCTATATACAAAGGTCCTATATACAGAGGTTCTATATACAGAGGTCCTATTATATATAAGGTTCTATATACAGAGGTCCTATATATATAAGGTTCTATATACAGAGGTCCTATATACAGAGGTCCTATATATATAAGGTTCTATATACAGAGGTCCTGTATACAGAGGTCCTATATACAGAGGTCCTATATACAGAGGTCCCATATACAGAGGTTCTATATACAGAGGTCCTATATACAGAGGTTCTATATACAGAGGTTCTATATACAGAGGTCCCATATACAGAGGTTCTATATACAGAGGTCCTATATACAGAGGTTCTATATACAGAGGTTCTATATACAGAGGTCCCATATACAGAGGTTCTATATACAGAGGTCCCATATACAGAGGTTCTATATACAGAGGTCCTATATACAGAGGTTCTATATACAGAGGTTCTATATACAGAGGTCCTATATATAAGGTCCTATATACAGAGGTCCTATATATAAGATTCTATATACAGAGGTCCTATATACAGAGATCCTATATACAGAGGTTCTATATATAAGGTCCTATATACAGAGGTCCTATATACAGAGGTCCTATATACAGAGGTCCCATATACAGAGGTTCTATATACAGAGGTCCTATATACAGAGGTTCTATATACAGAGGTTCTATATACAGAGGTCCTATATATAAGATCCTATATACCGAGGTCCTATATATAAGGTTCTATATACAGAGATCCTATATATAAGATCCTATATACAGAGGTCCTATATACAGAGGTTCTATATACAGAGGTCCTATATACAGAGGTTCTATATACAGAGGTCCTTTATATAAGGTCCTATATACAGAGGTCCTATATATAAGGTTCTATATATAAGATCCTATATACAGAGGTCTTATATACAGAGGTCCTATATATAAGATCCTATATACAGAGGTCCTATATACAGAGGTTCTATATACAGAGATCCTATATACAGAGGTTCTATAAACAGAGGTTCTATATATAAGGTCCTATATACAGAGGTTCTATATACAGAGGTTCTATATACAGAGGTCCTATATATAAGATCCTATATACCGAGGTCCTATATATAAGGTTCTATATACAGAGATCCTATATATAAGATCCTATATACAGAGGTCCTATATACAGAGGTTCTATATACAGAGGTCCTATATACAGAGGTTCTATATACAGAGGTCCTTTATATAAGGTCCTATATACAGAGGTCCTATATATAAGGTTCTATATATAAGATCCTATATACAGAGGTCCTATATACAGAGGTCCTATATATAAGATCCTATATACAGAGGTCCTATATATAAGGTTCTATATACAGAGATCCTATATACAGAGGTTCTATAAACAGAGATCCTATATATAAGATCCTATATACAGAGGTCCTATATACAGAGGTTCTATATACAGAGGTCCTATATACAGAGGTTCTATATACAGAGGTCCTATATACAGAGGTTCTATATACAGAGGTCCTATATATAAGGTCCTATATATAAGGTCCTATATACAGAGGTTCTATATACAGAGGTTCTATATATAAGATCCTATATACAGAGGTCCTATATATAAGGTCCTATATACAGAGATCCTATATACAGAGGTTCTATATACAGAGATCCTATATACAAAGGTCCTATATACAGAGGTCCTATATATAAGGTCCTATATACAGAGGTTCTATATACAGAGGTTCTATATACAGAGGTCCTATATATAAGGTCTTATATACAGAGGTTTTATTTACATAGGGTGGAATACGCGGCCCCTACTCTAGAACCATATGGTGCAATACACAGGTTGCGGCCCCTACTCTAGAACCATATGGTGCAATACACAGGTTGCGGCCCCTATTCTAGAACCATATGGTGCAATACGCAGGTTGCGGCCCCTACTCTAGAACCATATGGTGCAATACGCAGGTAGCGGCCCCTATTCTAGAACCATATGGTGCAATACGCAGGTTACGGCTCCTATTCTAGAACCATATGATGCAATACGCAGGTAGCGGCCCCTATTCTAGAACCATATGATGCAATACGCAGGTAGCGGCCTCTATTCTAGAACCATATGGTGCAATACGCAGGTAGCGGCCTCTATTCTAGAACCATATGGTGCAATACACAGGTAGCGGCCTCTATTCTAGAACCATATGGTGCAATATGCAGGTTGCGGCCCCTATTCTAGAACCATACGGTGCAATACGCAGGTTGCGGCCCCTATTCTAGAACCATATGGTGCAATACGCAGGTAGCGGCCCCTATTCTAGAACCATATGGTGCAATACGCAGGTTACGGCTCCTATTCTAGAACCATATGATGCAATACGCAGGTAGCGGCCCCTATTCTAGAACCATATGGTGCAATACGCAGGTAGCGGCCTCTATTCTAGAACCATATGGTGCAATACACAGGTAGCGGCCTCTATTCTAGAACCATATGGTGCAATATGCAGGTTGCGGCCCCTATTCTAGAACCATACGGTGCAATACGCAGGTTGCGGCCCCTATTCTAGAACCATATGGTGCAATACGCAGGTAGCGGCCCCTATTCTAGAACCATATGGTGCAATACGCAGGTTACGGCTCCTATTCTAGAACCATATGATGCAATACGCAGGTAGCGGCCCCTATTCTAGAACCATATGGTGCAATACGCAGGTAGCGGCCCCTACTCTAGAACCATATGGTGCAATACACAGGTTGCGGCCCCTACTCTAGAACCATATGGTGCAATACGCAGGTTGCGGCCCCTACTCTAGAACCATATGGTGCAATACGCAGGTAGCGGCCCCTATTCTAGAACCATATGGTGCAATACGCAGGTTGCGGCCCCTATTATAGAACCATATGGTGCAATACACAGGTTGCGGCCCCTATTCTAGAACCATATGGTGCAATACGCAGGTTGCGGCCCCTACTCTAGAACCATATGGTGCAATACGCAGGTAGCGGCCCCTATTCTAGAACCATATGGTGCAATACGCAGGTTGCGGCCCCTATTATAGAACCATATGGTGCAATACGCAGGTTGCGGCCCCTACTCTAGAACCATATTGTGCAATACGCAGGTAGCGGCCCCTATTCTAGAACCATATGGTGCAATACGCAGGTTGCGGCCCCTACTCTAGAACCATATGGTGCAATACGCAGGTTGCGGCCCCTATTCTAGAACCATATGGTGCAATACGCAGGTTGCGGCCCCTACTCTAGAACCATATGGTGCAATACGCAGGTTGCGGCCCCTATTCTAGAACCATATGGTGCAATACGCAGGTAGCGGCCCCTATTCTAGAACCATATGGTGCAATACACAGGTAGCGGCCCCTATTCTAGAACCATACGGTGCAATACGCAGGTAGCGGCCCCTATTATAGAACCATATGGTGCAATACGCAGGTTGCGGCCCCTACTCTAGAACCATATTGTGCAATACGCAGGTAGCGGCCCCTATTCTAGAACCATATGGTGCAATACGCAGGTTGCGGCCCCTACTCTAGAACCATATGGTGCAATACGCAGGTTGCGGCCCCTATTCTAGAACCATATGGTGCAATACGCAGGTTGCGGCCCCTACTCTAGAACCATACGGTGCAATACGCAGGTAGCGGCCCCTATTCTAGAACCATATGGTGCAATACGCAGGTTACGGCTCCTATTCTAGAACCATACAGTGCAATACGCAGGTAGCGGCCTCTATTCTAGAACCATATGGTGCAATACGCAGGTAGCGGCCTCTATTCTAGAACCATATGGTGCAATACACAGGTAGCGGCCTCTATTCTAGAACCATATGGTGCAATACACAGGTTGCGGCCCCTACTCTAGAACCATATGGTGCAATACACAGGTTGCGGCCCCTATTCTAGAACCATATGGTGCAATACGCAGGTTGCGGCCCCTACTCTAGAACCATATGGTGCAATACGCAGGTAGCGGCCCCTATTCTAGAACCATATGGTGCAATACGCAGGTTGCGGCCCCTATTATAGAACCATATGGTGCAATACGCAGGTTGCGGCCCCTACTCTAGAACCATATGGTGCAATACGCAGGTAGCGGCCTCTACTCTAGAACCATACGGTGCAATACGCAGGTAGCGGCCCCTATTCTAGAACCATATGGTGCAATACGCAGGTAGCGGCCCCTATTCTAGAACCATACGGTGCAATACGCAGGTTGCGGCCCCTATTCTAAAACCATACGGTGCAATACGCAGGTTACGGCTCCTATTCTAGAACCATATGGTGCAATACGCAGGTAGCGGCCCCTATTCTAGAACCATATGGTGCAATATGCAGGTTGCGGCCCCTATTCTAGAACCATATGGTGCAATACGCAGGTTACGGCTCCTATTCTAGAACCATACAGTGCAATACGCAGGTAGCGGCCTCTATTCTAGAACCATATGGTGCAATACGCAGGTAGCGGCCTCTATTCTAGAACCATATGGTGCAATACACAGGTAGCGGCCTCTATTCTAGAACCATATGGTGCAATACACAGGTTGCGGCCCCTACTCTAGAACCATATGGTGCAATACACAGGTTGCGGCCCCTATTCTAGAACCATATGGTGCAATACGCAGGTTGCGGCCCCTACTCTAGAACCATATGGTGCAATACGCAGGTAGCGGCCTCTACTCTAGAACCATACGGTGCAATACGCAGGTAGCGGCCCCTATTCTAGAACCATATGGTGCAATACGCAGGTAGCGGCCCCTATTCTAGAACCATATGGTGCAATACGCAGGTTATGGCTCCTATTCTAGAACCATACAGTGCAATACGCAGGTAGCGGCCTCTATTCTAGAACCATATGGTGCAATACGCAGGTTGCGGCCCCTATTATAGAACCATATGGTGCAATACGCAGGTAGCGGCCTCTATTCTAGAACCATACGGTGCAATACACAGGTAGCGGCCTCTATTCTAGAACCATATGGTGCAATACGCAGGTAGCGGCCTCTATTCTAGAACCATATGGTGCAATACGCAGGTAGCGGCCCCTATTCTAGAACCATACGGTGCAATACGCAGGTAGCGGCCTCTACTCTAGAACCATATGGTGCAATACGCAGGTAGCGGCCCCTATTCTAGAACCATATGGTGCAATACGCAGGTTGCGGCCCCTATTATAGAACCATATGGTGCAATACGCAGGTTACGGCCCCTATTCTAGAACCATATGGTGCAATACGCAGGTAGCGGCCTCTATTCTAGAACCATATGGTGCAATACGCAGGTAGCGGCCCCTATTCTAGAACCATATGGTGCAATACGCAGGTTGCGGCCCCTATTATAGAACCATATGGTGCAATACGCAGGTAGCGGCCTCTATTCTAGAACCATACGGTGCAATACACAGGTAGCGGCCTCTATTCTAGAACCATATGGTGCAATACGCAGGTAGCGGCCCCTATTCTAGAACCATATGGTGCAATACGCAGGTAGCGGCCCCTATTCTAGAACCATACGGTGCAATACGCAGGTAGCGGCCCCTATTCTAGAACCATATGGTGCAATACGCAGGTAGCGGCCCCTATTCTAGAACCATACGGTGCAATACGCAGGTAGCGGCCCCTATTCTAGAACCATACGGTGCAATACGCAGGTAGCGGCCCCTATTCTAGAACCATACGGTGCAATACGCTGGTAGCGGCCCCTATTCTAGAACCATATGGTGCAATACACAGGTAGCGGCCCCTATTCTAGAACCATATGGTGCAATACGCAGGTAGCGGCCTCTACTCTAGAACCATATGGTGCAATACGCAGGTAGCGGCCTCTACTCTAGAACCATACGGTGCAATACGCAGGTAGCGGCCCCTATTCTAGAACCATATGGTGCAATACGCAGGTAGCGGCCCCTATTCTAGAACCATATGGTGCAATACGCAGGTTATGGCTCCTATTCTAGAACCATACAGTGCAATACGCAGGTAGCGGCCTCTATTCTAGAACCATATGGTGCAATACGCAGGTTGCGGCCCCTATTATAGAACCATACGGTGCAATACGCAGGTAGCGGCCTCTATTCTAGAACCATACGGTGCAATACACAGGTAGCGGCCTCTATTCTAGAACCATATGGTGCAATACGCAGGTAGCGGCCTCTATTCTAGAACCATATGGTGCAATACGCAGGTAGCGGCCCCTATTCTAGAACCATACGGTGCAATACGCAGGTAGCGGCCTCTACTCTAGAACCATATGGTGCAATACGCAGGTAGCGGCCCCTATTCTAGAACCATATGGTGCAATACGCAGGTTGCGGCCCCTATTATAGAACCATATGGTGCAATACGCAGGTTACGGCCCCTATTCTAGAACCATATGGTGCAATACGCAGGTAGCGGCCTCTATTCTAGAACCATATGGTGCAATACGCAGGTAGCGGCCCCTATTCTAGAACCATATGGTGCAATACGCAGGTTGCGGCCCCTATTATAGAACCATATGGTGCAATACGCAGGTAGCGGCCTCTATTCTAGAACCATACGGTGCAATACACAGGTAGCGGCCTCTATTCTAGAACCATATGGTGCAATACGCAGGTAGCGGCCCCTATTCTAGAACCATACGGTGCAATACGCAGGTAGCGGCCCCTATTCTAGAACCATACGGTGCAATACGCAGGTAGCGGCCCCTATTCTAGAACCATACGGTGCAATACGCAGGTAGCGGCCCCTATTCTAGAACCATATGGTGCAATACACAGGTAGCGGCCCCTATTCTAGAACCATATGGTGCAATACGCAGGTAGCGGCCTCTATTCTAGAACCATATGGTGCAATACGCAGGTAGCGGCCAATATTCTAGAACACCCCCCCGGTCAGACAGATCTGATGAATTATTTATGAGACTTTTCTATACGTCTGAAGCCCCGCCCCCAGCGGGGGCAGGAATTCCCGCCTCTATATTACAATCATGCTGGGTATTTTCTACCTTTATATTTAGGGAGGGACCACCCCCGAGGCACACCTCCAGGCCCCGCCCCCGGATGGACATCCACACCTGTATATAAAGGACATTTTCCAGCTTCCATCTGATACTGGAGAACGCAGGGCGGCCGAGATCCGAAACGCACAGATCTGGTCATCGGCAGCCCTCCGTTCCACCCCAAACTCTTCAGACGGGACCCCCAATGTGGGGCGCTCGGTCTCTGCTCTGGAAATACGGGTCTCACACTACGGACACTCAAACTCACCAAATGTACCATGGAGGGCGCCCCCTATCTGTTGGGTATACATGAGAATTGAGCCAGCCATGTGATTGGCTGCTTACCAAAGACTGGAGACCGATGTGTGATTGGACGCCTTCCGTGCCATCAGCTGCTCCTCATATCCAGATGGCACTGAAAGGGTTAAGAGACGGCGGTGTGCCAGACGCCGCGCATTCTGTGCCAGAACGGCCCCAACATGACAATTACCTCAATGACAACAAGTATTGCTGCTTCCATCGATCGATCCCAGTCCCTGGATATCAATCCGGAGTCCCTGGATTCCAATTCACCAATTTGGAGTGAAAATTGGAGACTTTTCCTGGTTGCCGGCAGCGCCGGGTACCCCGAATTCTCATATCTGACTGTCTGATTATTGGGGGGTCCACAAACATGGCTGCCAATAGTTGTGTCACCGCCATTCCTCCACAAACATTCCTAAAGTACATTCCCCTTTAAAACCGCCTAGTGGGGGCCCCTAATTGAGATACCCCGGATCTGGACACAGCTATGGCTACCACCCCTTAGAACTGACACCCCCAGCAGACACAGTCCCTCCTTCCTAAATGCTACAGAGTACATAGACCCCCTACACTGGGCAGATGTCCCCCCCTACACAAGACAGATGACCCCACCCTATGCTAGTCACCAGTCCCTCCTAAACCGGGCAGATGTCCCCCTTACACTAGTCACCAGTCCCCCCTACACTGGGCAGATGTCCCCCCCTACACTAGACAGATGAACCCACCCTATGCTAGTCACCAGTCCCTCCTACACCGGGCAGATGTCCCCCCTACACTAGTCACCAGTCCCCCCTACACCGGGCAGATGTCCCCCCTACACTAGTCACCAGT
This sequence comes from Lithobates clamitans, assembly GCA_037952925.1. Lineage (NCBI taxonomy): Eukaryota > Metazoa > Chordata > Amphibia > Anura > Ranidae > Lithobates > Lithobates clamitans. The sequence continues at coordinate 238,884 of JBBGZY010003075.1, forward strand.
CCCTCCTACACCGGGCAGATGTCCCCCCTACACTAGTCACCAGTCCCCCCTACACCGGGCAGATGTCCCCCCTACACTAGTCACCAGTCCCCCCTACACCGGGCAGATGTCCCCCCTACACTAGTCACCAGTCCCCCCTACACCGGGCAGATGTCCCCCCTACACTAGTCACCAGTCCCCCCTACACCGGGCAGATGTCCCCCCTACACTAGTCACCAGTCCCCCCTACACCGGGCAGATGTCCCCCCTACACTAGTCACCAGTCCCCCCTACACCGGGCAGATGTCCCCCCTACACTAGTCACCAGTCCCCCCTACACCGGGCAGATGTCCCCCCTACACTAGTCACCAGTCCCCCCTACACCGGGCAGATGTCCCCCTACACTAGTAACCAGTCCCCCCTACACCGGGCAGATGTCCCCCCCTACACTAGTCACCAGTCCCCCCTACACCGGGCAGATGTCCCCCCTACACTATTCACCAGTCCCCCCTACACCGGGCAGATGTCCCCCCCTACACTAGTCACCAGTCCCCCCTACACCGGGCAGATGTCCCCCTACACTAGTCACCAGTCCCCTCTACACCGGGCACATGTCCCCCCTACACTAGTCACCAGTCCCCCCTACACCGGGCAGATGTCCCCCCTACACTAGTCACCAGTCCCCCCTACACCGGGCAGATGTCCCCCCTACACTATTCACCAGTCCCCCCTACACCGGGCAGATGTCCCCCCTACACTAGTCACCAGTCCCCCCTACACCGGGCAGATGTCCCCCTACACTAGTCACCAGTCCCCCCTACACCGGGCAGATGTCCCCCCTACACTAGTCACCAGTCCCCCCTACACCGGGCAGATGTCCCCCTACACTAGTAACCAGTCCCCCCTACACCGGGCAGATGTCCCCCTACACTAGTCACCAGTCCCCCCTACACCGGGCAGATGTCCCCCTTACACTAGTCAATAGTCCCCCCTACACCGGGCAGATGTCCCCCCCTACACTAGTCACCAGTCCCCCCTACACCGGGCAGATGTCCCCCCTACACCGGGCAGATGTCCCCCCTACATTAGTCACCAGTCCCCCCTACACCGGGCAGATGTCCCCCCCTACACTAGTCACCAGTCCCCCCTACACTAGGCAGATGTCCCCCTACATTAGTCACCAGTCCCCCCTACACCAGGCAGATGTCCCCCCCTACACTAGTCACCAGTCCCCCCTACACTAGGCAGATGTCCCCCCTACACTAGTCACCAGTCCCCCCTACACCGGGCAGATGTCCCCCCTACACTAGTAACCAGTCCCCCCTACACAAGACAGATGACCCCACTACACTAGTCACCAGTCCCCCCTACACCGGGCAGATGTCCCCCCCTACACTAGTCACCAGTCCCCCCTACACCGGGCAGATGTCCCCCCTACACTAGTCACCAGTCCCCCCTACACCGGGCAGATGTCCCCCCTACACTAGTAACCAGTCCCCCCTACACAAGACAGATGACCCCACTACACTAGTCACCAGTCCCTCCTAAACCGGGCAGATGTCCCCCTACACTAGTCACCAGTCCCCCCTACACCGGGCAGATGTCCCCCCTACACTAGTCACCAGTCCCCCCTACACCGGGCAGATGTCCCCCCTACACTAGTCACCAGTCCCCCCTACACCGGGCAGATGTCCCCCCTACACTAGTCACCAGTCCCCCCTACACCGGGCAGATGTCCCCCTACACTAGTCACCAGTCCCCCCTACACCAGGCAGATGTCCCCCCTACACTAGTCACCAGTCCCCCCTACACCGGGCAGATGTCCCCCTTACACTAGTCAATAGTCCCCCCTACAACGGGCAGATGTCCCCCCTACACTAGTCACCAGTCCCCCCTACACTGGCAGATGTCCCCACTACACTAGTCACCAGTCCCCCCTACACCGGGCAGATGTCCCCCCCTACACTAGTCACCAGTCCCCCCTACACCGGGCAGATGTCCCCCTTACACTAGTCAATAGTCCCACCTACACCGGGCAGATGTCCCCCCTACACTAGTCACCAGTCCCCCCTACACCGGGCAGATGTCCCCCCTACACTAGTCACCAGTCCCCCCTACACCGGGCAGATGTCCCCCCCTACACTAGTCACCAGTCCCCCCTACACCGGGCAGATGTCCCCCTACACTAGTCACCAGTCCCCCCTACACCGGGCAGATGTCCCCCCTACACTAGTCACCAGTCCCCCCTACACCGGGCAGATGTCCCCCTACACTAGTAACCAGTCCCCCCTACACCGGGCAGATGTCCCCCTACACTAGTAACCAGTCCCCCCTACACCGGGCAGATGTCCCCCCTACACTAGTCACCAGTCCCCCCTACACCGGGCAGATGTCCCCCTACACTAGTCACCAGTCCCCCCTACACCGGGCAGATGTCCCCCCTACACTAGTCACCAGTCCCCCCTACACCGGGCAGATGTCCCCCTACACTAGTAACCAGTCCCCCCTACACCGGGCAGATGTCCCCCTACACTAGTAACCTAAGGTGACCAGATTTTTAAAATGAAGTCCGGGGACATATTTTTTTTTACTAGTAATGGCAGCAATCGACCACTCTTTGCCCGTCTCCGCCGCCCACCTCACAGCCTGTCAAGTCTAAAGCCCCATACACACTATCAGATTTTCTGCTGATTTTTTTTCCTTCAGATTTACCAAAACCATATAATATGAGGTCAAACCTTAGGAGTTTCAATTTATATGCAATCAGGCAGGCCCTTGCAATACATGGTTTTGGTAAATCTGAAGACAAAAATCAGCAGAAAATCTGATAGTGTGTATGGGGCTTTACTCTTCGAGCCCCGGCTACTACTGGGTGGGGAGCAGACGAGCAGAGGAAGATCACTCCACCAGGGAAGTCAAGGAGATAAGCAGGCAGTCGGCTGGCCGGGACTTGAGCCAAGGCAGAAGAACATGCAAGTGGAGCTGAATGGGCATGCACCTGAAACTGAAGAAATGGTCCCTCCGCTCCAACCAGCACATGATCATCAGAAAAGGCAAAGATAATGGGAAAAAAATAAGCCCCCATAAGCTAGTAGGAGCGGCAGAGGAGGGGGGGTGCAATTCAGATTTTTTCTTTTTATTCTGCACGGGCTGTTCTTGAAATTGCCCCAGTCCCTGTTTAAATCCAATCTGGGGACAAAACTGGGGACAGACTTGGTCCGGGGACAGTGTCTTCAATCCGGGGACTGTCCCCAGAAACCGGGGATGTCTGGTCACCCTATAGTAACCAGTCCCCCCTACACCGGGCAGATGTCCCCCCTACACTAGTCACCAGTCCCCCCTACACCGGGCAGATGTCCCCCCTACACTAGTCACCAGTCCCCCCTACACCGGGCAGATGTCCCCCCTACACTAGTCACCAGTCCCCCCTACACCGGGCAGATGTCCCCCTACACTAGTCACCAGTCCCCCCTACACCGGGCAGATGTCCCCCCTACACTAGTCACCAGTCCCCCCTACACCGGGCAGATGTCCCCCTACACTAGTAACCAGTCCCCCCTACACCGGGCAGATGTCCCCCTACACTAGTCACCAGTCCCCCCTACACCGGGCAGATGTCCCCCTTACACTAGTCAATAGTCCCCCCTACACCGGGCAGATGTCCCCCCCTACACTAGTCACCAGTCCCCCCTACACCGGGCAGATGTCCCCCCTACACTAGTAACCAGTCCCCCCTACACAAGACAGATGACCCCACTACACTAGTCACCAGTCCCCCCTACACCGGGCAGATGTCCCCCCCTACACTAGTCACCAGTCCCCCCTACACCGGGCAGATGTCCCCCCTACACTAGTCACCAGTCCCCCCTACACCGGGCAGATGTCCCCCCTACACTAGTAACCAGTCCCCCCTACACAAGACAGATGACCCCACTACACTAGTCACCAGTCCCTCCTAAACCGGGCAGATGTCCCCCTACACTAGTCACCAGTCCCCCCTACACCGGGCAGATGTCCCCCCTACACTAGTCACCAGTCCCCCCTACACCGGGCAGATGTCCCCCCTACACTAGTCACCAGTCCCCCCTACACCAGGCAGATGTCCCCCCTACACTAGTCACCAGTCCCCCCTACACCGGGCAGATGTCCCCCTACACTAGTCACCAGTCCCCCCTACACCAGGCAGATGTCCCCCCTACACTAGTCACCAGTCCCCCCTACACCGGGCAGATGTCCCCCTTACACTAGTCAATAGTCCCCCCTACAACGGGCAGATGTCCCCCCTACACTAGTCACCAGTCCCCCCTACACTGGCAGATGTCCCCACTACACTAGTCACCAGTCCCCCCTACACCGGGCAGATGTCCCCCCCTACACTAGTCACCAGTCCCCCCTACACCGGGCAGATGTCCCCCTTACACTAGTCAATAGTCCCCCCTACACCGGGCAGATGTCCCCCCTACACTAGTCACCAGTCCCCCCTACACCGGGCAGATGTCCCCCCTACACTAGTCACCAGTCCCCCCTACACCGGGCAGATGTCCCCCCCTACACTAGTCACCAGTCCCCCCTACACCGGGCAGATGTCCCCCTACACTAGTCACCAGTCCCCCCTACACCGGGCAGATGTCCCCCCTACACTAGTCACCAGTCCCCCCTACACCGGGCAGATGTCCCCCTACACTAGTAACCAGTCCCCCCTACACCGGGCAGATGTCCCCCCTACACTAGTCACCAGTCCCCCCTACACCGGGCAGATGTCCCCCCTACACTAGTCACCAGTCCCCTCTACACCGGGCAGATGTCCCCCCTACACTAGTCACCAGTCCCCCCTACACCGGGCAGATGTCCCCCCTACACTAGTCACCAGTCCCCCCTACACCGGGCAGATGTCCCCCCTACACTAGTCACCAGTCCCCCCTACACCGGGCAGATGTCCCCCCTACACTAGTCACCAGTCCCCCCTACACCGGGCAGATGTCCCCCTACACTAGTAACCAGTCCCCCCTACACCGGGCAGATGTCCCCCTACACTAGTAACCAGTCCCCCCTACACCGGGCAGATGTCCCCCTACACTAGTCACCAGTCCCCCCTACACCAGGCAGATGTCCCCCCTACACTAGTCACCAGTCCCCCCTACACCGGGCAGATGTCCCCCCTACACTAGTCACCAGTCCCCCCTACACAAGACAGATGACCCCACCCTATGCTAGTCACCAGTCCCCCCTACACAAGACAGATGACCCCACCCTATGCTAGTCACCAGTCCCCCCTACACCGGGCAGATGTCCCCCTACACTAGTCACCAGTCCCCCCTACACCAGGCAGATGTCCCCCTACACAAGTCACCAGTCCCCCCTACACCAGGCAGATGTCCCCCCTACACTAGTCACCAGTCCTCCCTACACAAGACAGATGACCCCACCCTATGCTAGTCACCAGTCCCCCCTACACCGGGCAGATGTCCCCCTACACTAGTCACCAGTCCCCCCTACACCAGGCAGATGTCCCCACTACACTAGTCACCAGTCCCCCCTACACCGGGCAGATGTCCCCCTTACACTAGTCACCAGTCCCCCCTACACCGGGCAGATGTCCCCCTACATTAGTCACCAGTCCCCCCTACACCAGGCAGATGTCCCCACTACACTAGTCACCAGTCCCCCCTACACCGGGCAGATGTCCCCACTACACTAGTCACCAGTCCCCCCTACACCGGGCAGATGTCCCCCTTACACTAGTCAATAGTCCCCCCTACACCGGGCAGATGTCCCCCCTACACTAGTCACCAGTCCCCCCTACACCGGGCAGATGTCCCCCTTACACTAGTCAATAGTCCCCCCTACACCGGGCAGATGTCCCCCCTACACTAGTCACCAGTCCCCCCTACACTGGGCAGATGTCCCCCCCCTACACTAGTCACCAGTCCCCCCTACACCGGGCAGATGTCTCCCCTTACACTAGCCACCAGTCCCCCCTACACCGGGCAGATGTCCCCCCTACACTAGTCACAAGTCCCCCCTACACCAGGTAGATGTCTCCCCTACACTAGTCACCAGTCCCCCCTACCCCGGGCAGATGTCTCCCCTTACACTAGTCACCAGTCCCCCCTACAGCGGGCAGATGTCCCCCCTACACTAGTCACCAGTCCCCCCTACACCGGGCAGATACCCCCCCTACACTAGTCACCAGTCCCCCCTACACCTGGAAGATGTCCCCCCCTACACTAGTCACCAGTCCCCCCTACACTGGGCAGATGTCCCCCCTACACTAGTCACCAGTCCCCCCTACACCGGGCAGATGTCCCCCCTACACTAGTCACCAGTCCCCCCTAAACTAGGCAGATGTCCCCCCTACACTAGTCACCAGTCCCCCCTACACCAGGCAGATGTCCCCCCCTACACTAGTTACCAGTCCCCCCTACACTAGGCAGATGTCCCCCCTACACTAGTCATCAGTCCCCCCTACACCGGGCAGATGTCCCCCCTACACTAGTCACCAGTCCCCCCTACACCGGGCAGATGTCCCCCCTACACTAGTCACCAGTCCCCCCTACACCGGGCAGATGTCCCCCCTACACCGGGCAGATGTCCCCCCTACACCAGGCAGATGTCCCCCCCTACACTAGTCACCAGTCCCCCCTACACTAGGCAGATGTCCCCCCTACACTAGTCACCAGTCCCCCCTACACCAGGCAGATGTCCCCCCCTACACTAGTCACCAGTCCCCCCTACACCAGGCAGATGTCCCCCCTACACTAGTCACCAGTCCCCCCTACACCAGGCAGATGTCCCCCCTACACTAGTCACCAGTCCCCCCTACACCAGGCAGATGTCCCCCTCTACACTAGTCACCAGTCCCCCCTACACCAGGCAGATGTCCCCCCCCTACACTAGTCACCAGTCCCCCCTACACCAGGCAGATGTCCCCCCCCTACACTAGTCACCAGTCCCCCCTACACCAGGCAGATGTCCCCCCCCTACACTAGTCACCAGTCCCCCCTACACTGGGCAGATGTCCCCCCTACACTAGTCACCAGTCCCCCCTACACCGGGCAGATGTCCCCCTTACACTAGTCACCAGTCCCCCCTACACTGGGCAGATGTCCCCCCTACACTAGTCACCAGTCCCCCCTACACTGGGCAAATGTCCCCCCCCTACACTAGTCACCAGTCCCCCCTACACCGGGCAGATGTCTCCCCTTACACTAGTCACCAGTCCCCCCTACACCAGGCAGATGTCCCCCCTACACTAGTCACCAGTCCCCTCTACACCGGGCAGATGTCCCCCCTACACTAGTCACCAGTCCCCTCTACACCGGGCAGATGTCCCCCCTACACTATTCACCAGTCCCCCCTACACCAGGCAGATGTCCCCATACACTAGTCACCAGTCCCCCTACACCGGGCAGATGTCCCCCCTACACTAGTCACCAGTCCCCCCTACACCGGGCAGATGTCTCCCCTTACACTAGTCACCAGTCCCCCCTACACCAGGCAGATGTCCCCCTTACACTATTCACCAGTCCCCTCTACACCGGGCAAATGTCCCCCCTACACTAGTCACCAGTCCCCCCTACACCAGGCAGATGTCCCCCCCTACACTAGTCACCAGTCCCCCCTACACCAGGCAGATGTCCCCCCTACACTAGTCACCAGTCCCCTCTACACCGGGCAGATGTCCCCCCTACACTAGTCACCAGTCCCCTCTACACCGGGCAGATGTCCCCCCTACACTATTCACCAGTCCCCCCTACACCAGGCAGATGTCCCCATACACTAGTCACCAGTCCCCCTACACCGGGCAGATGTCCCCCCTACACTAGTCACCAGTCCCCCCTACACCGGGCAGATGTCTCCCCTTACACTAGTCACCAGTCCCCCCTACACCAGGCAGATGTCCCCCTTACACTATTCACCAGTCCCCTCTACACCGGGCAAATGTCCCCCCTACACTAGTCACCAGTCCCCCCTACACCAGGCAGATGTCCCCCCCTACACTAGTCACCAGTCCCCCCTACACCGGGCAGATGTCCCCCCTACACTAGTCACCAGTCCCCCCTACACCGGGCAGATGTCCCCCCTACACTAGTCACCAGTCCCCCCTACACTGGGCAGATGTCCCCCCTACACTAGTCACCAGTCCCCCCTACACCGGGCAGATGTCCCCCCTACACTAGTCACCAGTCCCCCCCTACACCAGGCAGATGTCCCCCCTACACTAGTCACCAGTCCCCCCTACACCAGGCAGATGTCCCCCCTACACTAGTCACCAGTCCCCCCTACACCGGGCAGATGTCCCCCCTACACTAGTCACCAGTCCCCCCTACACCGGGCAGATGTCCCCATACACTAGTCACCAGTCCCCCCTACACCAGGCAGATGTCCCCCCTACACTAGTCACCAGTCCCCCCTACACCGGGCTGATGTCCTCCCTAATCAGAAGTCACCCTTTATAGTGGTCAGGAGCCCCCCTTTGTGGCAGTCCAGGGTCTCCCTTCCAGCAGTCAGAAGTCCTCCTTGCAGCGGTTTGGGCCCCCCCTTGTACCCGGGCCGTGTTATACCCAGAAGGTGGCGCCCTCACAATCTGCACTGACAGGACAGGACGTCTGCTGACACCTATCACAGCACATCTACAACTCCCATCATCCTGAACTGGAAGTTTTCTATCATTTCTTCCCATGGAAGATCCAGAGGACGTGTCATGTTTATTATGTATGACATCATCAGGAGAAACCTTGTGACATCATCTTCTTTGTTACATCATGGAGACTCTTCCTATGTTATCATTGGAATAAAGTGACATTCTGAGAACCTGGTGTGTTTGTATGAGGGGGGTCCGCCACACTGCACAATTCATCCTTGTAGGGGTCCCCAGACTTCCAGGTAGAGGCACAGCTGAGATGTTAGTAACAGGCCATGTTCTCCAGCCTTCCAGGTAGAGGCACAGTGGTGATATAATTATTAGAAGGCCATGTTCTCCAGACTTCCAGGTAGAGGCACAGTGGTGATATAATTATTAGAAGGCCATGTTCTCCAGCCTTCCAGGTAGAGGCACAGTAGTGATATAATTATTAGAAGGCCATGTTCTCCAGACTTCCAGGTAGAGGCACAGTGGTGATATAATTATTAGAAGGCCATGTTCTCCAGCCTTCCAGGTAGAGGCACAGTGGTGATATAATTATTAGAAGGCCATGTTCTCCAGCCTTCCAGGTAGAGGCACAGTGGTGATATAATTATTAGAAGGCCATGTTCTCCAGCCTTCCAGGTAGAAGCACAGTAGTGATATAATTATTAGAAGGCCATGTTCTCCAGACTTTTAGGTAGAAGCACAGTAGTGATATAATTATTAGAAGGCCATGTTCTCCAGCCTTCCAGGTAGAGGCACAGTGGTGATATAATTATTAGAAGGCCATGTTCTCCAGCCTTCCAGGTAGAAGCACAGTGGTGATATAATTATTAGAAGGCCATGTTCTCCAGCCTTCCAGGTAGAGGCACAGTGGTGATATAATTATTAGAAGGCCATGTTCTCCAGCCTTCCAGGTAGAAGCACAGTAGTGATATAATTATTAGAAGGCCATGTTCTCCAGCCTTCCAGGTAGAAGCACAGTAGTGATATAATTATTAGAAGGCCATGTTCTCCAGACTTTCAGGTAGAAGCACAGTGGTGATATAATTATTAGAAGGCCATGTTCTCCAGCCTTCCAGGTAGAGGCACAGTGGTGATATAATTATTAGAAGGCCATGTTCTCCAGACTTTTAGGTAGAAGCACAGTAGTGATATAATTATTAGAAGGCCATGTTCTCCAGCCTTCCAGGTAGAGGCACAGTGGTGATATAATTATTAGAAGGCCATGTTCTCCAGACTTCCAGGTAGAAGCACAGTGGTGATATAATTATTAGAGGGCCATGTTCTCCAGACTTCCAGGTAGAGGCACTTGGTCTCAGGTGAAATATCCAATCAGAGAATGGCAGGAAGCCCCTGGAAGGTCCTCTGATGAAGAGGGTGATGCTCATTATATAGATGGGGAGACGGGTGAGAATGGGGTGATCAGGAGACGTTTTCTTCCTGGAGCCCCTCCCCCCCTCTGGGAATTCAGTCATTATCATGGAAGGTCTCCGTAGGAGAAGACCTTTATTCTGAGGATTGGAGGAGGCCATGATTACACACAATCCGCGGGACGCCGATTATCGGATGATAAGTAGATGCTCGCTGTGCGATCAGATTAAACAAATGAGCGATGGATAGTGTGCGGAGTATTAACATCCCGGATTTCACAGATTGTCTCCTGCGGGAGAGGAAATTGTCTAATAAATGATACAAATAAATATGTAAAAAGTGTGGGGGGGGCATTTGTATGGCGCCCCCCGGAGTCAATACTTTGTAGAACCCCCTTTCTCTGCAAGTCTTTTTGGGGATGTCTCTACCAGCTTCCCTGTCCCTTCCCTGTCCCTGCTGAAGAAAAGCATCCCCACCACATGATGCTGCCACCGCCATGTTTCACGGTGGGGATGGTGTGTTCAGGGTGATGTGCAGTGTTAGTTTTCCCCACACATAGCGTTTTGCTTTTAGGCCATAAAGTTGAGTTTTGGTCTCCTCTGACCAGAGCACCTTCTTCCACATGTTTGCTGTGTCCTCCACATGGCTTCTCACAAACTACAAACAGGACTTCTTATGACTTTCTTTCACCAATGTCTTTCTTCTTGTCACTCTTCCATAAAGGGCAGATTTGTGGAGAACACGACTAATAGTTGTCCTGTGGACAGATTCTCCCACCTGAGCTGTGGATCTCTGCAGCTCCTCCAGAGTTACCATGGACCTCTTGGCTCTTCTCTAATGAATGTTCTCCTTGCCCGGCCGGTCAGTTTAGGTGGACGGCCATGTCTTGGTAGGTTTGCAGTTGTGCCATACTCTTTCCATGAAGTGGGAGGTGCTGTGATGTGGGAGGTGCTGTGATGTGGGAGGTGTTGTGATGTGGGAGGTGCTGTGATGTGGGAGGTGTGATTTGAGAAGTGCTGTGATGTGGGAGGAGTTGTGATGCGGGTGGTGCTGTGATATGGGAGTTGCTGTGATGTGGGAGGTGCTGTGATGTGGGAGGAGCTGTGATGTGGGCAGTGCTGTGATGTGGGAGGTGCTGTGATGTGGGCGGTGCTGTGATGTGGGCGGTGCTGTGATGTGAGAGGTGCTGTGATGTGGGCAGCGCTGTGATGTGGGAGGTGCTGTGATGTGGGAGGTGCTGTAATGTGGGAGGTGCTGTGATGCGGGTGGTCCTGTGATGTGGGAAATGTTGTGATGTGGGAGGTGCTGTGATGTGGGAGGTGCTGTGATGTGGGAGGTGCTGTGATGCGGGTGGTGCTGTGATGTGGGAGGTGCTCTGATGTGGGCGGTACTGTGATGTGGGAGGTGTTGTGATGTGGGAGTTGCTGTGATGTAGGAGGTGTTGTGATGTGGGCAGTGCTGTGATGTGGGAGGTGCTGTGATGTGGGAGGTGCTGTGATGGTGGGCGGTGTTGTGATGTGGGAGGTGCTGTGATGTGGGAGGTGCTGTGATGTGGGAGGTGCTGTGATGTGGGAGATGTTGTGATGTGGGAGGTGTTGCGATGTGGGAGGTGCTGTGATGTGGGAGGTGCTGTGATGTGGGAGGTGTGATGTGGGAGGTGCTGTGATGTGGAAGGTGCTGTGATGTGGGAGGTGTTGTGATCTGAGAGGTGCTGTGATGTGGGCGGTGTTGTGATGTGGTATTTGCTGTGATGTGGGCGGTGCTGTGATGTGGGAGATGTTGTGATGTGGGAGGTACTGTGATGTGGGAGGTGTGATGTGGGAGGTGTTGTGATGTGGGAGGTGCTGTGATGTGAGAGGTGCTGTGATGAGGGAGGTGTGAGGTGGGAGGTGCTGTGATGTGGGAGGTGCTGTGATGTGGGAGTTGCTGTGATGTGGGAGGTGCTGTGATTTGAGAGGTGCTGTGATGTGGGAGATGCTGTGATGTGGGAGGTGCTGTGATGTGGGAGATGCTGTGATGTGGGAGGTGCTGTGATGTGGGAGATGCTGTGATGTGGGAGGTGCTGTGATGTGGGAGATGCTGTGATGTGGGAGGTGCTGTGATGTGGGAGGTGCTGTGATGTAGGAGGTGTGATGTGGGAGGTGCTGTGATGTGGGAGGTGCTGTGATGTGGGAGGTGTTGTGATGTGGGCGGTTCTGTGATGTGGGAGGTGCTGTGATATGGGCGGTGCTGTGATATGGGAGGTGCTGTGATGAGGGCGGTGCTGTGATATGGCAGGTACTGTGATGTGGGCAGTGTTGTGATGTGGTATTTGCTGTGATGTGGGCGGTGCTGTGATGTGGGAGATGTTTTGATGTGGGAGGTGCTGTGATGAGGGAGGTGTGAGGTGGGAGGTGCTGTGAAGTGGGAGGTGCTGTGATGTGGGAGGTGTTGTGATGTGGGTGGTGTGATGTGGGCTTTGCTGTGATGTGGGAGGTGCTGTGATGTGGGCGGTGCTGTGATGTGGGCGGTGCTGTGATGTGGGAGCTGTTGTGATGTGGGAGATGTTGTGATGTGGGAGTTGCTGTGATGTGGGAGGTGCTGTGATGTGGGAGGTGTGATGTGGGCTTTGCTGTGATGTGGGAGGTGCTTTGATGTGGGCGGTGCTGTGATGTGGGAGGTGCTGTGATGTGGGAGCTGTTGTGATGTGGGAGATGTTGTGATGTGGGAGTTGCTGTGATGTGGGAGGTGTTGTGATGTGGGTGGTTCTGTGATGTGGGAGGTGCTGTGATGTGGGAGGTGCTGTGATGTAGGAGGTGCTGTGATGTGGGTGGTATTGTGATGTGGTATTTGCTGTGATGTGGGCGGTGCTGTGATGTGGGAGGTGCTGTGATTTGAGAGGTGCTGTGATGTGGGAGGTGCTGTGATGTGGGAGGTGCTGTGATTTGGGAGGTGTTGGGATGTGGGAGTTGCTGTGATGTGGGAGGTGTGATGTGGGCGGTGCTGTGATGTGGGAGGTGCTGTGATGGTGGGCGGTGTTGTGATGTGGGAGGTGCTGTGATGTGGGAGGTGCTGTTATGTGGGAGGTGTTGGGATGTGGGAGGTGCTGTGATGTGGGAGGTGTGATGTGGGCGGTGCTGTGATGTGGGAGGTGCTGTGATGGTGGGCGGTGTTGTGATGTGGGAGGTGCTGTGATGTGGGAGGTACTGTGATGTGGGAGGTGCTGTCATGTGGGAGGTGCTGTGATGTGGGAGATGTTGTGATGTGGGAGGTGTTGTGATGTGGGAGGTGCTGTGATGTGGGAGGTGCTGTGATGTGGGAGGTGCTGTGATGTGGGCGGTGCTGTGATGTGGGAAGTGCTGTGATGTGGGAGGTGCTGTGATGTGGGAGGTGCTGTGATGTGGGAGGTGCTGTGATGTAGGAGGTGTGATGTGGGAGGTGCTGTGATGTGGGAGGTGCTGTGATGTGGGAGGTGTTGTGATGTGGGCGGTTCTGTGATGTGGGAGGTGCTGTGATATGGGCGGTGCTGTGATATGGGAGGTGCTGTGATGAGGGCGGTGCTGTGATGTGGGAGGTGCTGTGATATGGGAGGTGCTGTGATGTGGGCGGTGTTGTGATGTGGTATTTGCTGTGATGTGGGAGGTGCTGTGATGTGGGAGATATTGTGATGTGGGAGGTGCTGTGATGTGAGAGGTGCTGTGATGTGGGAGGTGCTGTGATGTGGGATGTGCTGTGATGAGGGAGGTGTGAGGTGGGAGGTGCTGTGATGTGGGAGGTGCTGTGACGTGGGAGGTGTTGTGATGTGGGAGGTGCTGTGATGTGGGAGGTGTGATGTGGGCTTTGCTGTGATGTGGGCGGTGCTGTGATGTGGGAGGTGCTGTGATGTGGGAGGTGCTGTGATGTGGGAGGTGCTGTGATGTGGGATGTGCTGTGATGAGGGAGGTGTGAGGTGGGAGGTGCTGTGATGTGGGAGGTGCTGTGACGTGAGAGGTGTTGTGATGTGGGAGGTGCTGTGATGTGGGAGGTGTGATGTGGGCTTTGCTGTGATGTGGGAGGTGCTGTGATGTGGGCGGTGCTGTGATGTGGGAGGTGCTGTGATGTGGGAGCTGTTGTGATGTGGGAGATGTTGTGATGTGGGAGGTGCTGTGATGTGGGCGGTGCTGTGATGTGGGTGGTTCTGTGATGTGGGAGGTGCTGTGATGTGGGTGGTTCTGTGATGTGGGAGGTGCTGTGATGTGGGTGGTGCTGTGATGTGGGAGGTGCTGTGATGTAGGAGGTGCTGTGATGTGGGAGGTGCTGTGATGTGGGAGGTGCTGTGATGTGGGTGGTGCTGTGATATGGGAGGTGCTGTGATGTGGGTGGTGCTGTGATATGGGTGGTGCTGTGATGTGGGAGGTGCTGTGATGTGGGAGGTGCTGTGATGTGGGAGATGCTGTGATGTGGGCGGTGCTGTGATGTGGGCGGTGCTGTGATGTGGGCGGTGCTGTGATGTGGGAGGTGCTGTGATGTGGGAGATGCTGTGATGTGGGCGGTGCTGTGATGTGGGAGATGCTGTGATGTGGGAGATGTTGTGATGTGGCAGTGCTGTGATGTGGGCGGTGCTGTGATGTGGGAGGTGTTGTGATGTGGGAGATGCTGTGATGTGGGAGGTGCTGTGATGTGGGAGATGCTGTGATGTGGGAGGTGCTGTGATGTGGGAGGTGCTGTGATGTGGGAGATGCTGTGATGTGGGCGGTGCTGTGATTTGGGCGGTGCTGTGATGTGGGAGGTGTTGTGATGTGGGCGGTACTGTGATGTGGGAGGTGCTGTGATATGGGCGGTGCTGTGATGTGGGCGGTGTTGTGATGTGGGAGGTGCTTTGATGTGGGCGGTGCTGTGATGTGGGCGGTGTTGCAAGGCCCCCCGGGTGTCCTCCCAGTCTCATGCTCGGTCTCTCGCTGGCAGGTGAATGTCTAGACAAAAGTGTTCTTTCCCTCACTCCCTCGGTGCCAAGAGGAAGAACTTTCCCGGACAGTTTCATAACAATCCTCTGTCCACTCCTCCTTCTGCCCAGTGCCTGTTGGGATCTGTAGTGTAACCATTATATGACTGCCGGTTTTTCATCAGATTAGGCGACCTGTCAGAATTTGTAACAGAAGTGACGTTCCATCGCCGCCATCTTGCTACACCCGCACTCCTCCACAGTAAGGATACAGTGAGAAGATGGCAAGCGGACATCTTGTTACACCCACCGGAGTTTTGCATTTCACACTTATTTTTACCAGTAAATGGAGCTTATCTGGTGAAATAGAGGATTTAGAAACCCTGTTCTGTGTTCTGTCAGATTAGTATGACTAATGCCGCGTACACACGATTGGAAATTCGCCCAACAAAAGACCAATGAGAGCTTATGGTAGGAAAATGTGACCGTGTGTATGCTCCATCTGACTTTTGCTGATTGAGAGCATGTTCTCAATTTTTCGGTCGGAAAAAGTTCCTATCCGAAAATGCGATCGTCTGTCCAATTTCCGACACGCAAAATTCAGAAAAAATTTGAGGCATTGAACTTAATTTTCTCGGCTCGTCGTAGTGTTGTACGTCACCGCGAGAACTTTTGTGTTTGACCGTGTGTATGCAAGCCAAGCTTGAGCGGAATTCCGTTGGAAAAACCATCCAAGTTTTTTCTGTCGGACATTGCGCTCGTGTGTACGCGGCATAAGTCATTAAATATGGAATGTTCTGCATTGCTATACCAAAACCCCCAGCCATCCTTTATATCCATCACACAACACCAGGATTGAAGTTCTATGGCTATAGCAGCCTTTTTATTAACCAAAATATAATAACCAATAAATCACCGATAAATAACTTAATAACCTGAACATACAAATATTGTCCCTTCTTAGGTACCCATCCACCAACTGGGAGCCGTACCTCAGACGGGTCCTCACACCAAATCTTTGGTGCCCATATGAACCTAAAAGGACCTTGCACCCCACCATTCACCAAATCAGCCCCCCCACAGTCACCAATAACCGGCAGAACGTCCTACTAAATGCAGGGCAGGAGGTTGGGAAAGCTGTTCCTAGCTTGATGACCTCCTACTGAATAACAGCACCTCAGTATTGCCCCACCTCCCCCCTTTCATTGCCCTTGCCCCAATAAAAATAAATTATATAAGCTCTATTTACTGGTAGAAATAAGAGAGAAATGAAAGACTCCGGTGGGTGTAACAAGATGTCCGATTGCCGCCTTCTCACTGTATCCTTACTGTGGAGGAGTGCGGAGTGTAGAAAAATGGTGGCGACAGAACATTACTTCTGTTACAAATTCTGAGGGGTTGCCTTATCTGATGAAACACCGGCTCAAACTACCACTCCCAGGATTCTCAGTGCTCTGTATAGAAGTCTATCTGTTTGCTTGGAATTAGCTCTCCCCCTGCTGGCCGGAGGAGGATGGGGCAGCATAACATCAGTTTATCAGTAGAGGGTTGAACTAGATGGACTTGTGTCTTTTTTCAACCTGACTAACTATGAGAGAATAAAGGGCAATGTCTCCATCTCCACATTGCTGTAGCTCAGCAGGAACCCTGTATACCGGGGGTTGGATGATCCGTATATACATCATATGATTTACAAATACTAAATGATTTGCGGGTGAGAAAGTGACGTTATGTTTGGTGGGGGAGGGCGGAAGTGACGTAACATGGGACGGTAGGCGGCATAAACTCCAAACATACAAAGAGCACCAGACCCACCAAACTGGAATAATAAAGGGGCGTGGCTTGTTTATTGGTTTTCACAAATATAAAAATTTCACCATTAATCTTCTAATCAATAAATACCTAAAAACTGTAAACTAAATCACTGGGGGGCGCTCTTCAGTTATCCCTCTGGCAAAGACCCCCTTCAGCCTCCTGCTTAAATAGGGGTCCTGGGAATTTCTAGAAAGTCTTGGTGGGTCAGGTGACCTTACATGACCTATCCTGGAGGACCCCCAGAACTTCTAGAACATTCCCAATTATCTGACCGTTTTGGATCTATCACAAAACCCCCCATTGAAATTCATCAACAGGGGGCTTGAAATTCCTACCGCCGCCATCCCATGAGGGAAAGGGGGGGCCTCATAAGGGGCTCCCCCCTCACATTCTCTTCCTTCCGCTGTGTGATGACGAGACATGGAGGTACCAGGGGGGAAGCCTCACCTTCCACACTCTCTGCATGCGCAGCTCGGAGTCATGTCAGCTTACTGAGCCTCAGAGGGCAGATTGTTGGCGCCTCTGCGACTGAAGGTGACAATTTATTTGCGGTGTCACAAGGTCCAGTATCCGCCTCACACTAGATGTGGTACATGTCATGTGAAATGTCTGACACCCTGAAATCAGTTCACAAAACGCAGTGCGATTTGCAGAATCAGATCACATGGGTGTGAAGATCGATCACACGGCATCAACGTGAACTCCCAATGTGATCTGATTCTGGTGCGGATAAAAAAGGGTCCTGTACAAACCATACCAACCCATGGATCGAATCGCACCCCGGAGACACCGCATGTAATTCACACAGGAATGTGTCCAAATTACACGCGGTGTCCGGCACCGCATCAATGTGAACTCGGGCTCAAAGGTTCTGGTGACATATACAGTTTCTGGAGAAACATCGCCTGATAAGTATAAGGGCGGCCGGCATGGTCACCTGACCCCGAGGACATTGTGCAGGATTGTGACCAGAATAATGATTGTTCATTCCCCGGAGAATGGGGGTCCAACACCATATTAGGTGACAAAGTCCTTCTTTTACCATACTTGTTTCCATATTTCTGTCCGACCTCCGTATAGTGCAGCAATACACCCCACCTCCGCTTATCACAGAGGTGCTAACTCCGCCCACGAGCAGCCTGGAATACAAAACATTCACCATATGGCCAGAAAATCGCAGAGATAACTTTCCAAATAAAGTTCTTCCAGGTCATCCATATCTAATTTTCTCCAAGACCACACCCCTTTCCAGAAGACGAAAACCATTTTTACAAAAACCCAACCCTTTTCTGCCCTCAGCCACCCGAATTCCACAATGATCATTTTCCTTCAACACCACACCCATTTCTACCACACCCACCCCTTTATAACAAAGATCACACCCATTTCTTCCATAACCGCCCTTTCCTACAAAACCACACCCATTTCTTCCATAACCCCCCTTCTCCTACAATACCACACCCAATTTTCTCCATGGGGTGGCACAGTGGTGTAGTGGGCGGCACAGTGGTGTAGTGGGGAGCACAGTGGTGTAGTGGGTAGCACTCTCGCCTAGCAGTAAAAAGGGTTGCTGGTTCGAATCCCAACCACGACACTACCTGCCTGGAGTTTGCATGTTCTCCCTGTGTCTGCGTGGGTTTCCTCCGGGTACTCCAGTTTCCTCCCACACGCCAAAGACATGCTGGTAGGTTAATTGGATCCTGTCTAAATTGTCCCTAGTATGTATGAATGTGAGTTAGGGACCTTAGATTGTAAGCTCCTTGAGGGTAGGGACTGATGTGAATGTACAATGTATATGTAAAGTGCTGTGTAAATTGAAAGCGCTATATAAGTACCTGAAGTAAATATATAAAAAAGCCACCCCTTTTCTACAAAACCACACCCATTTCCTCCATAACTGCCTCTTCCCTACAAAACCCACACCAATTTCTTCCAGAACTGCCCCTTTCCTACAATACCACACCCATTTTCTCCATAACCACCCATTTCCTACAAAACCACACCCATTTTCTTTATAACTGCCCCTTCCCTACAAAACCACACCAATTTCTTCCATAACTGCCCCTTTCCTACACAACCACACCAATTTTCTTTATAACTGCCTTTTTCCTACAAAACCACACCCATTTCTTCCATAACCGCCCTTCTCCTACAAAACACACCCAATTTTCCCCATAGCCGCCCCTTTTCTACAAAACCACAGCCATTTCCCCTGTAACTACCATGTCACCTCATTCCCACACAACATTCCCATTTCATGGAAGTCCACCATTTCTTCCTGCCTTGGACCAGATATTACCTTCTACAACCAATATATGTGAATCCATGATGGAGATGCCACAGATGCACTAAGCAACCAATGATAGGGGTATGAATGGTGGAGATGCCAATGATAGGGGTATGTATGGTTGAGACGCCAATGATAGGGGAATGTATGGTGGAGACACCAATGATAGAGGTATGTATGGTGGAGACACCAATGATAGGGGTATGTATGGTGGAGACACCAATGATAGGGGTATGTATGGTGGAGACACCAATGATAGGGGTATGTATGGTGGAGACACCAATGATAGTGGTATGTATGGTGGAGACACCAATGATAGGGGTATGTATGGTTGAGACGCCAATGATAGGGGAATGTATGGTGGAGACACCAATGATAGAGGTATGTATGGTGGAGACACCAATGATAGGGCTATGTATGGTGTAGACACCAATGATAGAGGTATGTATGGTGGAGACACCAATGATAGGGGTATGTATGGTGGAGACACCAATGATAGGGGTCCCGTCTCCTACCTTGTATAGAGGACAATGTCATTAGCTCATTCAATTAACATAAACACAGGTTGATGACACCAGCATCTCCTCACAGGATGTGTCCCAACAGAATGAATCTATTGAAAATCCAGGGCACATAATCAAAAGGCAACAGGCTTGCATACAGTCCTCTCCAACAGCCTCTGTCCCGGCTAGGTCTGTGACAAGGGTTATGTATGGTGGAGACACCAATGATAGGGGTATGTATGGTGGAGACGCCAATGATAAGGGTATGTATGGTGGAGACACCAATGATAGGGGTATGTATGGTGGAGACACCAATGATAGGGCCATGTATGGTGGAGACACCAATGATAGGGGTATGTATGGTGGAGACGCCAATGATAGGGGTATGTATGGTGGAGACACCAATGATAGAGGTATGTATGGTGGAGACACCAATGATAGGGGTATGTATGGTGGAGACGCCAATGATAGGGGTATGTATGGTGGAGACACCAATGATAGGGGTATGTATGGTGGAGACACCAATGATAGGGCCATGTATAGTGGAGAGACACCAATGATAGGGGTATGTATGGTGGAGACACCAATGATAGGGGTATGTATGGTGGAGACGCCAATGATAAGAGTATGTATGGTGGAGACACCAATGATAAGAGTATGTATGGTGGAGACGCCAATGATAAGGGTATGTATGGTGGAGACGCCAATGATAAGAGTATGTATGGTGGAGACACCAATGATAGGGGTATGTATGGTGGAGACACCAATGATAAGAGTATGTATGGTGGAGACACCAATGATAGGGGTATGTATGGTGGAGACGCCAATGATAAGGGTATGTATGATGGAGACACCAATGATAGGGGTATGTATGGTGGAGACACCAATGATAAGGGTATGTATGGTGGAGACACCAATGATAGGGGTATGTATGGTGGAGACACCAATGATAAGAGTATGTATGGTGGAGACACCATTGATAGGGGTATGTATGGTGGAGACACCAATGATAGGGGTATGTATGGTGGAGACACCAATGATAGGGGTATGTATGGTGGAGACACCAATGATAGGGGTATGTATGGTGGAGACACCAATGATAAGAGTATGTATGGTGGAGACGCCAATGATAAGGGTATGTATGATGGAGACACCAATGATAGGGGTATGTATGGTGGAGACACCAATGATAAGGGTATGTATGGTGGAGACACCAATGATAGGGGTATGTATGGTGGAGACACCAATGATAAGAGTATGTATGGTGGAGACACCATTGATAGGGGTATGTATGGTGGAGACACCAATGATAAGAGTATGTATGGTGGAGACACCATTGATAGGGGTATGTATGGTGGAGACACCAATTATAGGGCCATGTATGGTGGAGAGACACTAATGGTAGAGGTCCTGTTGATGTTCTTTTTAGTAGAATTCCAATCACTGATGGAAATCTCATCAAATTCTCCACCAGCAGCATTCCACTCGTGAGATGCTTTCATTTCCTGAGGGCGGGGTGCAGGGTCAGCCGCTCTCCAATCGGCGATTCTCGCAGGTTTTGCAGCTCCAGAAAGATTATGAATAAAACATAAAATAGTATTTTTTCTGCTTCCCACAATTATTTCGGGGGGAATGTGCCGGGCATTTATTATGGGAAGATTAGAGGGAAATTCAGCTTTGTGAATGCAAAAAAAAAGATCATCAGGAGACTTCAAAAAGTGAATAAACATCGGCATGGTGCCTTTCATGTGACATGTTTTCCAAAGAGACAAACCGCCACATTTTACTGCTTCTAAAGTCAGCCAATCCGTGTCAGGCTGGCTATTAACCCCGCCGTGCCGGAGACTCTCCACCAGGTGTGCTGCGGTCCAACTACAAATCATGGGGCTCCAGAGCAACATTTGGATGGGACCCCCCAGGTGACCCCTCTGAGGAGTAGCTGGCAGCTTGTCACTGATATGCAATGTCTACATCGGGGAGAAGAACCCGAGCAACGCAAGGAGCAGAGCCGGGGGAGGGGGGATATGAATAATGAGGAGGAGAATTATAATCCTAATATAATAATAATAATGAAAATAATAATTATAATAAAAAATAATAATGATAATAGAAGTAGGGAGATCTCTCCCAGGAAGGAGGACCTGGATGAGGATGAGAATGATGATGATTATTGATGATAATAATAATATTGATGATGATGACAGTAGTCAACACCTGCAGTGTTAATAAACTTATACAAAAAAATCTGGCAGCCTGTAAATATACAACATCCATATACTTTCCAACAACCAAAACCAACCTCTTCTGTGTCTGGCATTGATTCTTCTCGCTGAGCTATACTGGACAGCTCCCTGCCTGATCCATTGGACAACCCTGAGATGTGTCTGGATTGCTGTTGAACTTTGAACTCCTTGCTCCTCCCATGAACTTCTTCTAAAAGCCTTGCCTCTGCACTCCCTGTCACCAGATTTTGTGGTCTGATCCTGCACACTACTTGAGCTACTTCTATTGCTGTTTGGAAACAATTTTGGCTTGTGACCCCAACTACGAAACTCTCTCCTGCACCGACCTTGGCTTGTGACCCCAACTACGAAACTCTCTCCTGCACCAACTTTGGCTTGTGACCCCAACTACGAAACTCTCTCCTGCACCGACCTTGGCTTGTGACCCCAACTACGAAACTCTCTCCTGCACCGACCTTGGCTTGTGACCCTGACTACGAAACTCTCTCCTGCACTGACCTTGGCTTGTGACCCCAACTATGAAACTCTCTCCTGCACCGACCTTGGCTTGTGACCCTGACTACAAAACTCTCTCCTGCACCGACCTTGGCTTGTGACCCCAACTACGAAACTCTCTCCTGCACCGACCTTGGCTTGTGACCTCGACTACGAAACTCTCTCCTGCACTGACCTTGGCTTGTGACCTCGACTACGAAACTCTCTCCTGCACCAACTTTGGCTTGTGACCCCAACTACGAAACTCTCTCCTGCACTGACCTTGGCTTGTGACCCCAACTACGAAACTCTCTCCTTCACCGACCTTGGCTTGTGACCCCAACTACGAAACTCTCTCCTGCACCAACTTTGGCTTGTGACCCCAACTATGTGTGAGGGAGGAATGTCCCGGTGATGGATCCTCTTTCGGAGCTCGGTGTGAGGAGGAATGTCCCGGTGACAGGTCCTCTTTTAGAGCTCGGTGTGAGGGGGGAATGTCCCGGTGACGGATCCTCTTTCGGAGCTCGGTGTGAGGAGGAATGTCCCGGTGACGGGTCCTCTTTTAGAGCTCGGTGTGAGGGAGAATGTCCCAGTGACGGATCCTCTTTCGGAGCTCGGTGTGAGGGGGAATGTCCCGGTGACGGATCCTCTTTCGGAGCTCGGTGTGAGGGAGGAATGTCCCGGTGACAGGTCCTCTTTCGGAGCTCGGTGTGAGGGGGGAATGTCCCGGTGACGGATCCTCTTTCGGAGCTCGGTGTGAGGGAGGAATGTCCCGGTGACGGATCCTCTTTTAGAGCTCGGTGTGAGGGGGGAATGTCCCGGTGACAGGTTTTCTTTTAGAGCTCGGTGTGAGGGGGAATGTCCCGGTGATGGGTCCTCTTTCGGAGCTCGGTGTGAGGGAGGAATGTCCCGGTGACGGATCCTCTTTTAGAGCTCGGTGTGAGGGGGGAATGTCCCGGTGACAGGTTCTCTTTTAGAGCTCGGTGTGAGGGGGAATGTCCCGGTGACGGGTCCTCTTTTAGAGCTCGGTGTGAGGGAGAATGTCCCGGTGACGGATCCTCTTTCGGAGCTCGGTGTGAGGGGGAATGTCCCGGTGACGGATCCTCTTTCGGAGCTCGGTGTGAGGGGGGAATGTCCCGGTGACGGGTTCTCTTTTAGAGCTCGGTGTGAGGGGGAATGTCCCGGTGACGGATCCTCTTTCGGAGCTCAGCGTGAGGGGGGAATGTCCCGGTGATGGGTCCTCTTTCGGAGCTCGGTGTGAGGGGGGAATGTCCCGGTGACGGGTCCTCTTTTAGAGCACGGTGTGAGGGGGAATGTCCCGGTGACGGGTTCTCTTTTAGAGCTCGGTGTGAGGGGGAATGTCCCGGTGACGGATCCTCTTTCGGAGCTCGGTGTGAGGGGGGAATGTCCCGGTGACGGGTTCTCTTTTAGAGCTCGGTGTGAGGGGGAATGTCCCGGTGACGGATCCTCTTTCGGAGCTCGGCGTGAGGGGGGAATGTCCCGGTGATGGGTCCTCTTTCGGAGCTCGGTGTGAGGGGGGAATGTCCCGGTGACGGGTCCTCTTTTAGAGCACGGTGTGAGGGGGAATGTCCCGGTGACGGGTTCTCTTTTAGAGCTCGGTGTGAGGGGGAATGTCCCGGTGACGGATCCTCTTTCGGAGCTCGATGTGAGGGGGGAATGTCCCGGTGACGGGTTCTCTTTTAGAGCTCGGTGTGAGGGGGAATGTCCCGGTGACGGGTCCTCTTTTAGAGCTCGGTGTGAGGGGGGAATGTCCCGGTGATGGATCCTCTTTCGGAGCTCGGTGTGAGGAGGAATGTCCCGGTGACGGGTCCTCTTTCGGAGCTCGGTGTGAGGGGGAATGTCCCGGTGACGGGTTCTCTTTTAGAGCTCGGTGTGAGGAGGGAATGTCCCGGTGACGGGTCCTCTTTTAGAGCTCGGTGTGAGGGGGAATGTCCCGGTGACGGATCCTCTTTCTGAGCTCGGTGTGAGGGGGGAATGTCCCGGTGACGGGTTCTCTTTTAGAGCTCGGTGTGAGGGGGGAATGTCCCGGTGACGGATCCTCTTTCGGAGCTCGGTGTGAGGGGGGAATGTCCCGGTGACGGATCCTCTTTTAGAGCTCGGTGTGAGGGGGGAATGTCCCGGTGACGGGTCCTCTTTTAGAGCTCGGTGTGAGGGGGGAATGTCCCGGTGACGGATCCTCTTTCGGAGCTCGGTGTGAGGGAGGAATGTCCCGGTGACGGATCCTCTTTTAGAGCTCGGTGTGAGGGGGGAATGTCCCGGTGACGGGTCCTCTTTTAGAGCTCGGTGTGAGGGGGGAATGTCCCGGTGACGGATCCTCTTTCGGAGCTCGGTGTGAGGAGGAATGTCCCGGTGACGGGTCCTCTTTTAGAGCTCGGTGTGAGGGGGAATGTCCCGGTGACGGATCCTCTTTCGGAGCTCGGTGTGAGGGGGGAATGTCCCGGTGATGGGTCCTCTTTCGGAGCTCGGTGTGAGGGGGGAATGTCCCGGTGATGGGTCCTCTTTTAGAGCTCGGTGTGAGGGGGGAATGTCCCGGTGACGGGTCCTCTTTTAGAGCTCGGTGTGAGGGGGGAATGTCCCGGTGACGGGTTCTCTTTTAGAGCTCGGTGTGAGGGGGGAATGTCCCGGTGACGGATCCTCTTTCGGAGCTCGGTGTGAGGGGGGAATGTCCCAGTGACGGATCCTCTTTCGGAGCTCGGTGTGAGGGAGGAATGTCCCGGTGACGGATCCTCTTTCGGAGCTCGGTGTGAGGAGGAATGTCCCGGTGACGGGTCCTCTTTCGGAGCTCGGTGTGAGGGGGAATGTCCCGGTGACGGATCCTCTTTCGGAGCTCGGTGTGAGGGGGGAATGTCCCGGTGACGGATCCTCTTTCGGAGCTCGGTGTGAGGGAGGAATGTCCCGGTGACGGATCCTCTTTTAGAGCTCGGTGTGAGGGGGGAATGTCCCGGTGACGGATCCTCTTTTAGAGCTCGGTGTGAGGGAGGAATGTCCCGGTGACGGATCCTCTTTTAGAGCTCGGTGTGAGGGGGGAATGTCCCGGTGACGGGTCCTCTTTTAGAGCTCGGTGTGAGGGGGGAATGTCCCGGTGACGGATCCTCTTTCGGAGCTCGGTGTGAGGAGGAATGTCCCGGTGACGGGTCCTCTTTTAGAGCTCGGTGTGAGGGGGAATGTCCCGGTGACGGATCCTCTTTCGGAGCTCGGTGTGAGGGGGGAATGTCCCGGTGATGGGTCCTCTTTCGGAGCTCGGTGTGAGGGGGGAATGTCCCGGTGACGGGTCCTCTTTTAGAGCTCGGTGTGAGGGTGAATGTCCCGGTGACGGATCCTCTTTCGGAGCTCGGTGTGAGGGGGAATGTCCCGGTGACGGATCCTCTTTCGGAGCTCGGTGTGAGGGGGGAATGTCCCGGTGATGGGTCCTCTTTCGGAGCTCGGTGTGAGGAGGAATGTCCCGGTGACGGGTCCTCTTTCGGAGCTCGGTGTGAGGGGGAATGTCCCGGTGACGGATCCTCTTTCGGAGCTCGGTGTGAGGGGGGAATGTCCCGGTGACGGATCCTCTTTCGGAGCTCGGTGTGAGGGAGGAATGTCCCGGTGACGGATCCTCTTTTAGAGCTCGGTGTGAGGGGGGAATGTCCCGGTGACGGATCCTCTTTTAGAGCTCGGTGTGAGGGAGGAATGTCCCGGTGACGGATCCTCTTTTAGAGCTCGGTGTGAGGGGGGAATGTCCCGGTGACGGGTCCTCTTTTAGAGCTCGGTGTGAGGGGGGAATGTCCCGGTGACGGATCCTCTTTCGGAGCTCGGTGTGAGGAGGAATGTCCCGGTGACGGGTCCTCTTTTAGAGCTCGGTGTGAGGGGGAATGTCCCTGTGACGGATCCTCTTTCGGAGCTCGGTGTGAGGGGGGAATGTCCCGGTGATGGGTCCTCTTTCGGAGCTCGGTGTGAGGGGGGAATGTCCCGGTGACGGGTCCTCTTTTAGAGCTCGGTGTGAGGGTGAATGTCCCGGTGACGGATCCTCTTTCGGAGCTCGGTGTCAGGGGGAATGTCCCGGTGACGGATCCTCTTTCGGAGCTCGGTGTGAGGGGGGAATGTCCCGGTGATGGGTCCTCTTTCGGAGCTCAGTGTGAGGGGGGAATGTCCCGGTGACGGGTCCTCTTTTAGAGCTCGGTGTGAGGGTGAATGTCCCGGTGACGGATCCTCTTTCGGAGCTCGGTGTGAGGGGGAATGTCCCGGTGACGGATCCTCTTTCGGAGCTCGGTGTGAGGGGGGAATGTCCCGGTGATGGGTCCTCTTTCGGAGCTCCGTGTGAGGGGGGAATGTCCCGGTGACGGGTCCTCTTTTAGAGCTCGGTGTGAGGGGGGAATGTCCCAGGGACGGATCCTCTTTCGGAGCTCGGTGTGAGGAGGAATGTCCCGGTGACGGGTCCTCTTTTAGAGCTCGGTGTGAGGGGGAATGTCCCGGTGACGGATCCTCTTTCGGAGCTCGGTGTGAGGGGGGAATGTCCCGGTGATGGGTCCTCTTTCGGAGCTCGGTGTGAGGGGGGAATGTCCCGGTGATGGGTCCTCTTTTAGAGCTCGGTGTGAGGGGGGAATGTCCCGGTGACGGGTCCTCTTTTAGAGCTCGGTGTGAGGGGGGAATGTCCCGGTGACGGGTTCTCTTTTAGAGCTCGGTGTGAGGGGGGAATGTCCCGGTGACGGATCCTCTTTCGGAGCTCGGTGTGAGGGGGGAATGTCCCAGTGACGGATCCTCTTTCGGAGCTCGGTGTGAGGGAGGAATGTCCCGGTGACGGATCCTCTTTCGGAGCTCGGTGTGAGGAGGAATGTCCCGGTGACGGGTCCTCTTTCGGAGCTCGGTGTGAGGGGGAATGTCCCGGTGACGGATCCTCTTTCGGAGCTCGGTGTGAGGGGGGAATGTCCCGGTGACGGATCCTCTTTCGGAGCTCGGTGTGAGGGAGGAATGTCCCGGTGACGGATCCTCTTTTAGAGCTCGGTGTGAGGGGGGAATGTCCCGGTGACGGATCCTCTTTTAGAGCTCGGTGTGAGGGAGGAATGTCCCGGTGACGGATCCTCTTTTAGAGCTCGGTGTGAGGGGGGAATGTCCCGGTGACGGGTCCTCTTTTAGAGCTCGGTGTGAGGGGGGAATGTCCCGGTGACGGATCCTCTTTCGGAGCTCGGTGTGAGGAGGAATGTCCCGGTGACGGGTCCTCTTTTAGAGCTCGGTGTGAGGGGGAATGTCCCGGTGACGGATCCTCTTTCGGAGCTCGGTGTGAGGGGGGAATGTCCCGGTGATGGGTCCTCTTTCGGAGCTCGGTGTGAGGGGGGAATGTCCCGGTGACGGGTCCTCTTTTGGAGCTCGGTGTGAGGGTGAATGTCCCGGTGACGGATCCTCTTTCGGAGCTCGGTGTGAGGGGGAATGTCCCGGTGACGGATCCTCTTTCGGAGCTCGGTGTGAGGGGGGAATGTCCCGGTGATGGGTCCTCTTTCGGAGCTCGGTGTGAGGGGGGAATGTCCCGGTGACGGGTCCTCTTTTAGAGCTCGGTGTGAGGGGGGAATGTCCCGGTGACGGGTCCGCTTTTAGAGCTCGGTGTGAGGGGGGAATGTCCCGGTGACGGGTCCTCTTTTAGAGCTCGGTGTGAGGGGGGAATGTCCCGGTGACGGGTTCTCTTTTAGAGCTCGGTGTGAAGGGGGAATGTCCCGGTGACGGGTCCTCTTTTAGAGCTCGGTGTGAGGGGGGAATGTCCCGGTGACGGGTCCTCTTTTAGAGCTCGGTGTGAGGGGGGAATGTCCCGGTGACGGGTTCTCTTTTAGAGCTCGGTGTGAGGGGGGAATGTCCCGGTGAAGGGTCCTCTTTCGGAGCTCGGTGTGAGGGGGGAATGTCCCGGTGACGGATCCTCTTTCGCAGCTCGGTGTGAGGAGGAATGTCCCGGTGACGGGTCCTCTTTCGGAGCTCGGTGTGAGGGGGGAATGTCCCGGTGAGGGGTCCTCTTTTGGAGCTCGGTGTGAGGGGGGAATATCCCGGTGACGGATCCTCTTTCGGAGCTCGGTGTGAGGGAGGAATGTCCCGGTGACGGGTTCTCTTTTAGAGCTCGGTGTGAGGGGGAATGTCCCGGTGACGGGTTCTCTTTTAGAGCTCGGTGTGAGGGGGAATGTCCCGGTGACGGATCCTCTTTCGGAGCTCGGTGTGAGGGGGGAATGTCCCGGTGACGGATCCTCTTTCGGAGCTCGGTGTGAGGGGGGAATGTCCCGTGACGGATCCTCTTTCGGAGCTCGGTGTGAGGGAGGAATGTCCCGGTGACGGATCCTCTTTTAGAGCTCGGTGTGAGGGGGGAATGTCCCGGTGACGGGTTCTCTTTTAGAGCTCGGTGTGAGGGGGGAATGTCCCGGTGAAGGGTCCTCTTTCGGAGCTCGGTGTGAGGGGGGAATGTCCCGGTGACGGATCCTCTTTCGCAGCTCGGTGTGAGGGAGGAATGTCCCGGTGACGGATCCTCTTTTAGAGCTCGGTGTGAGGGGGGAATGTCCCGGTGACGGGTCCTCTTTTAGAGCTCGGTGTGAGGGGGGAATGTCCCGGTGACGGATCCTCTTTCGGAGCTCGGTGTGAGGAGGAATGTCCCGGTGACGGGTCCTCTTTTAGAGCTCGGTGTGAGGGGGAATGTCCCGGTGACGGATCCTCTTTCGGAGCTCGGTGTGAGGGGGGAATGTCCCGGTGATGGGTCCTCTTTCGGAGCTCGGTGTGAGGGGGGAATGTCCCGGTGATGGGTCCTCTTTTAGAGCTCGGTGTGAGGGAGGAATGTCCCGGTGACGGGTCCTCTTTTAGAGCTCGGTGTGAGGGGGGAATGTCCCGGTGACGGGTTCTCTTTTAGAGCTCGGTGTGAGGGGGGAATGTCCCGGTGACGGATCCTCTTTCGGAGCTCGGTGTGAGGGGGGAATGTCCCAGTGACGGATCCTCTTTCGGAGCTCGGTGTGAGGGAGGAATGTCCCGGTGACGGATCCTCTTTCGGAGCTCGGTGTGAGGAGGAATGTCCCGGTGACGGGTCCTCTTTCGGAGCTCGGTGTGAGGGGGAATGTCCCGGTGATGGATCCTCTTTCGGAGCTCGGTGTGAGGGGGGAATGTCCCGGTGACGGATCCTCTTTCGGAGCTCGGTGTGAGGGGGGAATGTCCCGGTGATGGGTCCTCTTTCGGAGCTCGGTGTGAGGGGGGAATGTCCCGGTGACGGGTCCTCTTTTAGAGCTCGGTGTGAGGGGGGAATGTCCCGGTGACGGGTCCGCTTTTAGAGCTCGGTGTGAGGGGGGAATGTCCCGGTGACGGGTCCTCTTTTAGAGCTCGGTGTGAGGGGGGAATGTCCCGGTGACGGGTTCTCTTTTAGAGCTCGGTGTGAAGGGGGAATGTCCCGGTGACGGGTCCTCTTTTAGAGCTCGGTGTGAGGGGGGAATGTCCCGGTGACGGGTCCTCTTTTAGAGCTCTGTGTGAGGGGGGAATGTCCCGGTGACGGGTTCTCTTTCGCAGCTCGGTGTGAGGAGGAATGTCCCCGTGACGGGTCCTCTTTCGGAGCTCGGTGTGAGGGGGGAATGTCCCGGTGAGGGGTCCT
This sequence comes from Lithobates clamitans, assembly GCA_037952925.1. Lineage (NCBI taxonomy): Eukaryota > Metazoa > Chordata > Amphibia > Anura > Ranidae > Lithobates > Lithobates clamitans. The sequence continues at coordinate 268,679 of JBBGZY010003075.1, forward strand.
CTTTTGGAGCTCGGTGTGAGGGGGGAATATCCCGGTGACGGATCCTCTTTCGGAGCTCGGTGTGAGGGAGGAATGTCCCGGTGACGGGTTCTCTTTTAGAGCTCGGTGTGAGGGGGAATGTCCCGGTGACGGGTTCTCTTTTAGAGCTCGGTGTGAGGGGGAATGTCCCGGTGACGGATCCTCTTTCGGAGCTCGGTGTGAGGGGGGAATGTCCCGGTGACGGATCCTCTTTCGGAGCTCGGTGTGAGGGGGGAATGTCCCGTGACGGATCCTCTTTCGGAGCTCGGTGTGAGGGAGGAATGTCCCGGTGACGGATCCTCTTTTAGAGCTCGGTGTGAGGGGGGAATGTCCCGGTGACGGGTCCTCTTTTAGAGCTCGGTGTGAGGGGGAAATGTCCCGGTGACGGGTCCTCTTTTAGAGCTCGGCGTGAGGGGGGAATGTCCCGGTGACGGATCCTCTTTCGGAGCTCGGTGTGAGGAGGAATGTCCCGGTGACGGGTCCTCTTTTAGAGCTCGGTGTGAGGGGGAATGTCCCGGTGACGGATCCTCTTTCGGAGCTCGGTGTGAGGGGGGAATGTCCTGGTGATGGGTCCTCTTTCGGAGCTCGGTGTGAGGGGGGAATGTCCCGGTGATGGGTCCTCTTTTAGAGCTCGGTGTGAGGGGGAATGTCCCGGTGACGGGTCCTCTTTTAGAGCTCGGTGTGAGGGGGGAATGTCCCGGTGACGGGTTCTCTTTTAGAGCTCGGTGTGAGGGGGAATGTCCCGGTGACGAATCCTCTTTCGGAGCTCGGTGTGAGGGGGGAATGTCCCGGTGACAGGTTCTCTTTTAGAACTCGGTGTGAGGGGGGAATGTCCCGGTGACGGATCCTCTTTCGGAGCTCGGTGTGAGGGGGGAATGTCCCGGTGACGGGTTCTCTTTTAGAGCTCGGTGTGAGGGGGAATGTCCCGGTGACGGGTTCTCTTTTAGAGCTCGGTGTGAGGGGGAATGTCCCGGTGACGGATCCTCTTTCGGAGCTCGGTGTGAGGGGGGAATGTCCCGGTGACGGATCCTCTTTCGGAGCTCGGTGTGAGGGGGGAATGTCCCGGTGACGAATCCTCTTTCGGAGCTCGGTGTGAGGGAGGAATGTCCCGGTGACGGATCCTCTTTTAGAGCTCGGTGTGAGGGGGGAATGTCCCGGTGACGGGTCCTCTTTTAGAGGTCGGTGTGAGGGGGGAATGTCCCGGTGACGGATCCTCTTTCGGAGCTCGGTGTGAGGAGGAATGTCCCGGTGACGGGTCCTCTTTTAGAGCTCGGTGTGAGGGGGAATGTCCCGGTGACGGATCCTCTTTCGGAGCTTGGTGTGAGGGGGGAATGTCCCGGTGATGGGTCCTCTTTCGGAGCTCGGTGTGAGGGGGGAATGTCCCGGTGATGGGTCCTCTTTTAGAGCTCGGTGTGAGGGGGGAATGTCCCGGTGACGGGTCCTCTTTTAGAGCTCGGTGTGAGGGGGGAATGTCCCGGTGACGGGTTCTCTTTTAGAGCTCGGTGTGAGGGGGAATGTCCCGGTGACGGATCCTCTTTTGGAGCTCGGTGTGAGGGGGAATGTCCCGGTGACGGGTTCTCTTTTAGAGCTCGGTGTGAGGGGGGAATGTCCCGGTGATGGATCCTCTTTCGGAGCTCGGTGTGAGGGGGGAATGTCCCAGTGACGGATCCTCTTTCGGAGCTCGGTGTGAGGGAGGAATGTCCCGGTGACGGATCCTCTTTCGGAGCTCGGTGTGAGGAGGAATGTCCCGGTGACGGGTCCTCTTTCGGAGCTCTGTGTGAGGGGGAATGTCCCGGTGACGGATCCTCTTTCGGAGCTCGGTGTGAGGGGGGAATGTCCCGGTGACGGATCCTCTTTCGGAGCTCGGTGTGAGGGGGAATGTCCCGGTGACGGATCCTCTTTCGGAGCTCAGTGTGAGGGGGGATGTCCCGGTGACGGATCCTCTTTCGGAGCTCGGTGTGAGGGAGGAATGTCCCGGTGACGGATCCTCTTTTGGAGCTCGGTGTGAGGGAGGAATGTCCCGGTGACGGATCCTCTTTTAGAGCTCGGTGTGAGGGGGGAATGTCCCGGTGACGGATCCTCTTTTAGAGCTCGGTGTGAGGGAGGAATGTCCCGGTGACGGATCCTCTTTTAGAGCTCGGTGTGAGGGGGGAATGTCCCGGTGACGGGTCCTCTTTTAGAGCTCGGTGTGAGGGGGGAATGTCCCGGTGACGGATCCTCTTTCGGAGCTCGGTGTGAGGAGGAATGTCCCGGTGACGGGTCCTCTTTTAGAGCTCGGTGTGAGGGGGAATGTCCCGGTGACGGATCCTCTTTCGGAGCTCGGTGTGAGGGGGGAATGTCCCGGTGATGGGTCCTCTTTCGGAGCTCGGTGTGAGGGGGGAATGTCCCGGTGACGGGTCCTCTTTTAGAGCTCGGTGTGAGGGCGAATGTCCCGGTGACGGATCCTCTTTCGGAGCTCGGTGTGAGGGGGAATGTCCCGGTGACGGATCCTCTTTCGGAGCTCGGTGTGAGGGGGGAATGTCCCGGTGATGGGTCCTCTTTCGGAGCTCGGTGTGAGGGGGGAATGTCCCGGTGACGGGTCCTCTTTTAGAGCTCGGTGTGAGGGGGGAATGTCCCGGTGACGGGTCCTCTTTTAGAGCTCGGTGTGAGGGGGGAATGTCCCGGTGACGGGTCCTCTTTTAGAGCTCGGTGTGAGGGGGGAATGTCCCGGTGACGGGTTCTCTTTTAGAGCTCGGTGTGAAGGGGGAATGTCCCGGTGACGGGTCCTCTTTTAGAGCTCGGTGTGAGGGGGGAATGTCCCGGTGATGGGTCCTCTTTTAGAGCTCGGTGTGAGGGGGGAATGTCCCGGTGACGTGTTCTCTTTTAGAGCTCGGTGTGAGGGGGGAATGTCCCGGTGAAGGGTCCTCTTTCGGAGCTCGGTGTGAGGGAGGAATGTCCCGGTGACTGATCCTCTTTCGCAGCTCGGTGTGAGGAGGAATGTCCCGGTGACGGGTCCTCTTTCGGAGCTCGGTGTGAGGGGGGAATGTCCCGGTGAGGGGTCCTCTTTTGGAGCTCGGTGTGAGGGGGGAATATCCCGGTGACGGATCCTCTTTCGGAGCTCGGTGTGAGGGAGGAATGTCCCGGTGACGGGTTCTCTTTTAGAGCTCGGTGTGAGGGGGAATGTCCCGGTGACGGGTCCTCTTTCGGAGCTCGGTGTGAGGGGGGAATGTCCCGGTGACAGATCCTCTTTCGGAGCTCGGTGTGAGGGAGGAATGTCCCGGTGACGGATCCTCTTTCGGAGCTCGGTGTGAGGGAGGAATGTCCCGGTGACGGATCCTCTTTCGGAGCTCGGTGTGAGGGGGAATGTCCCGGTGACGGATCCTCTTTCGGAGCTCGGTGTGAGGGGGGATTTCCCGGTGACGGATCCTCTTTCGGAGCTCGGTGTAAGGGGGGAATGTCCCGGTGACGGATCCTCTTTCGGAGCTCGGTGTGAGGGGGAATGTCCCGGTGACGGATCCTCTTTCGGAGCTCGGTGTGAAGGGGGAATGTCCCGGTGACGGATCCTCTTTCGGAGCTCGGTGTGAGGGGGGAATGTCCCGGTGATGGATCCTCTTTTGGAGCTCGGTGTGAGGGAGGAATGTCCCGGTGACGGATCCTCTTTCGGAGCTCGGTGTGAGGAGGAATGTCCCGTGACGGTTCCTCTTTCGGAGCTCGGTGTGAGGAGGAATGTCCCGGTGACGGATCCTCTTTTAGAGCTCGGTGTGAGGGGGGAATGTCCCGGTGACGGATCCTCTTTCGGAGCTCGGTGTGAGGAGGAATGTCCCGGTGACGGGTCCTCGTTCGGAGCTCGGTGTGAGGGAGGAATGTCCCGGTGACGTATCCTCTTTCGGAGCTCGGTGTGAGGGGGGAAAGTCCCGGTGACGGATCCTCTTTCGGAGCTCGGTGTGAGGGAGGAATGTCCCGGTGACGGATCCTCTTTCGGAGCTCGGTGTGAGGGAGGAATGTCCCGGTGACGGGTCCTCTTTCGGAGCTCGGTGTGAGGGGGGAATGTCCCGGTGACGGATCCTCTTTCGGAGCTCGGTGTGAGGAGTAATGTCCCGGTGACGGATCCTCTTTCGGAGCTCGGTGTGAGGGGGGAATGTCCCGGTGACGGGTCCTCTTTCGGAGCTCGGTGTGAGGGAGGAATGTCCCGGTGACGGGTCCTCTTTCGGAGCTCGGTGTGAGGGAGGAATGTCCCGGTGACGGATCCTCTTTCGGAGCTCGGTGTGAGGGAGGAATGTCCCGGTGACGGGTCCTCTTTCGGAGCTCGGTGTGAGGGGGGAATGTCCCAGTGACGGGTCCTCTTTCGGAGCTCGGTGTGAGGAGGAATGTCCCGGTGACGGGTCCTCTTTCGGAGCTCGGTGTGAGGGGGGAATGTTCCAGTGACGGATCCTCTTTTAGAGCTCGGTGTGAGGGGGAATGTCCCGGTGACGGATCCTCTTTCGGAGCTCGGTGTGAGGAGGAATGTCCCGTGACGGTTCCTCTTTCGGAGCTCGGTGTGAGGAGGAATGTCCCGGTGACGGATCCTCTTTTAGAGCTCGGTGTGAGGGGGGAATGTCCCGGTGACGGATCCTCTTTCGGAGCTCGGTGTGAGGAGGAATGTCCCGGTGACGGGTCCTCTTTCGGAGCTCGGTGTGAGGGAGGAATGTCCCGGTGACGGATCCTCTTTCGGAGCTCGGTGTGAGGGGGGAAAGTCCCGGTGACGGATCCTCTTTCGGAGCTCGGTGTGAGGGAGGAATGTCCCGGTGACGGATCCTCTTTCGGAGCTCGGTGTGAGGGAGGAATGTCCCGGTGACGGATCCTCTTTCGGAGCTCGGTGTGAGGGGGGAATGTCCCGGTGACGGATCCTCTTTCGGAGCTCGGTGTGAGGAGTAATGTCCCGGTGACGGATCCTCTTTCGGAGCTCGGTGTGAGGGGGGAATGTCCCGGTGACGGATCCTCTTTCGGAGCTCGGTGTGAGGGAGGAATGTCCGGTGACGGGTCCTCTTTCGGAGCTCGGTGTGAGGGAGGAATGTCCCGGTGACGGATCCTCTTTCGGAGCTCGGTGTGAGGGAGGAATGTCCCGGTGACGGGTCCTCTTTCGGAGCTCGGTGTGAGGGGGGAATGTCCCAGTGACGGGTCCTCTTTCGGAGCTCGGTGTGAGGGGGGAATGTCCCGGTGACGGATCCTCTTTTAGAGCTCGGTGTGAGGGAGGAATATCCCGGTGACGGGTCCTCTTTTAGAGCTCGGTGTGAGGGGGAATGTCCCGGTGACGGGTCCTCTTTTAGAGCTCGGTGTGAGGGGGGAATGTCCCGGCCTCTCGACACGCCGCTGTCTCATTATTAACCCCTCTGAACCCTCCAGAAAACATTACAAACACCTACACATGTCTCGGCTCTCAGACATCGTCTTTTATCTTGAAGAGTAGACGACAGATGGCGCGTTCCTGTCCCCCGACCACCGCAGAGACCTCACCTGTCAGCGCCGGCAGATTGGCATCACAAAGTGACAAGTTAATAAACATCAGCTGACCGGCAATTCCCAGAGACGGCATCCAACCGAGAATCCTCTTCCTTTCTACTGAAGACGCACTTCTACCGCCAAGCGATTAATGCCTACCGTAACAATACCGCCAACCAAAACGAGTACTGATCAATGCCTACCATAATAATACTGCCATAGTAAACCCTCCATATCCCCAGTGAGGTGACCGGTCTCAGGTGATACACAGAGATAAAACACATTCTCCTACATAAGTTGTACCTGTTTATCTGCAGTATTCTCTTCTCTACAACAATTCGAAGTCCAGAATTTACACAGCATTTCTACCCCAGAAGACAGTGGGGAGGATCTAATGTCACAGACTGTGCAGCATAGAGCAGGGAGCTGAGTGTAATCTGACACCTGAGTGGTGAAGTGGAGTAAAAGGTGTTGCCCCCGCCCTGGGTAGGATTGATGGGGCTCCTCTGGAGTGAAATGTGTTGCCTTGCCCCGGGTAGGATTGATGGGGCTCCTCTGGAGTGAAATGCGTTGCCTTGCCCCGGGTAGGATTGATGGGGCTCCTCTGGAGTGAAATGCGTTGCCTTGCCCCGGGTAGGATTGATGGGGCTCCTCTGGAGTGAAATGCGTTGCCTTGCCCCGGGTAGGATTGATGGGGCTCCTCTGGAGTGAAATGCGTTGCCTTGCCCCGGGTAGGATTGATGGGGCTCCTCTGGAGTGAAATGCGTTGCCTTGCCCCGGGTAGGATTGATGGGGCTCCTCTGGAGTGAAATGCGTTGCCTTGCCCCGGGTAGGATTGATGGGGCTCCTCTGGAGTGAAATGCGTTGCCTTGCCCCGGGTAGGATTAATGGGGCTCCTCTGGAGTGAAATGCGTTGCCTTGCCCTGGGTAGGATTGATGGGGCTCCTCTGGAGTGAAATGCGTTGCCTTGCCCCGGGTAGGATTGATGGGGCTCCTCTGGAGTGAAATGCGTTGCCTTGCCACGGGTAGGATTGATGGGGCTCCTCTGGAGTGAAATGCGTTGCCTTGCCCCGGGTAGGATTGATGGGGCTCCTCTGGAGTGAAATGCGTTGCCTTGCCCCGGGTAGGATTGATGGGGCTCCTCTGGTGGAGTGAAACACGTTGCCCCGCCCTGGGTGGATTGTTGGCTCCTCCTTTTCAGTGGCTCAGTGGTCAGTACTTCTGCATGGAATTTGTGGGTCCTCCCTTTGCTCCTCCCACACTCCACAGACATGCTGGTGGGTCCATTGTCTCTGGCCCATGTATGTGTGATTAGATTGTAAGCTCCTGGGGCAGGGACTGAACAATGTAATAATCTGGATCAGCCAATCAGAAGTGGTCTGACGGCAGTGAAATTTCTGCACTTTTCATGTCATTGCACTCTGCAGACTTGGAAGAGATGATCTGGATTGCGTCGATACCCTCCCATCACCTGATTGGCCGGGTGACAGTGAACACGTGTGTGACGCGTCTCTGATGGCGGAGGGGAAAGGTCAGATTTCCATCTTATTAATAAACTCCCCGAAGCGGCAGATTTCCTGCAGATCGTTCATTATTTATCAAGTGGTGGGGGAGGGGAGGGAGAATCTTAATAAGCAGAATTCCCGCCAGATCTCCCGGCAGCTGAACACAATTCTTATCTGTAGCGAACGTTGGTGATTTCCGGTGTACAGAACCAGCATGGCGGCTCCGTCTACCTGACACTCATCAGCAGAGGATGTGGCTTCAGGCTGACCCAACATGGCGGCCAATCGTCTGAGATCTCATTATATGGAGAGCGCCCCCGACCCAGAGTCTGACATCAGAGGTTCTGTACCCTGGGGGGCGCTATTCCAACAATCAATCGATATATTGGGAACCGACATGATGTCAGTGGCTCTGTAACCCGGGGGGGCATTATTCTAATTATCAGTAGGGATGAGCCGAACACCCCCCGGGTTCAGTTTGCACCAGAACAGGCGAACAGACAAAAAATTTGTGCGAACCCCGATAAAGTCTATGGGACCCCAACGTGACAAATCAAAAGTGCTCATTTTAAAGGTTAATATGCAAGTTGGGGACCCGGGTCCTGCCCCAGGGGAGTGTTTGGGGACCCGGGTCCTGCTCCAGGGGAGTGTTTGGGGACCCGGGTCCTGCTCCAGGGGAGTGTTTGGGGACCCGGGTCCTGCCCCAGGGGAGTGTTTGGGGACCCGGATCCTGCTCCAGGGGAGTGTTTGGGGACCCGGGTCCTGCCCCAGGGGGGTGTTTGGGGACCCGGGTCCTGCTCCAGGGGAGTGTTTGGGGACCCGGGTCCTGCCCCAGGGGATTGTTTGGGGACCCGGGTCCTGCTCCAGGGGGGTGTTTGGGGACCCGGGTCCTGCTCCAGGGGAGTGTTTGGGGACCCGGGCCCTGCCCCAGGGGAGTGTTTGGGGACCCGGGTCCTGCCCCAGGGGAGTGTTTGGGGACCCGGGTCCTGCTCCAGGGGAGTGTTTGGGGACCCGGGTCCTGCTCCAGGGGAGTGTTTGGGGACCCGGGTCCTGCTCCAGGGGGGTGTTTGGGGACCCGGGTCCTGCTCCAGGGGGGTGTTTGGGGACCCGGATCCTGCTCCAGGGGGGTGTTTGGGGACCCGGGTCCTGCTCCAGGGGGGTGTTTGGGGACCCGGATCCTGCTCCAGGGGGGTGTTTGGGGACCCGGGCCGTTTTTTTCAGGAGCAGTGATTTTTTTTAATGCTTAAAGTGAAAAAATAAAAGTGAAATGTTCCTTTAACCCCTTCAGTACCGGGCATTTTCACCCCCTTTCTGCCCAGGCCAATTTTCAGTTTTCTGCGCTGTAACATTTTGAATGACAACTACGCGGTCGTGCTGCATTGTATCCAGGAAATTGTTATTTTTTCCCACAAATAGAACTTTCTTTGGTATTTGATCACCTCGGCAGTTTTTATTTTTTGGGCTATAAAGAAAAAAGGGACAAGTTTGAGAAAAACACAATATTTTTTACTTTTTGTTACAATAAATATCCCAAATATAAAAAAATTCCTCAGTTTAGTGCGATACGTCTTCTTCTTCTTCTTCTTCTTCTTCTTCTTCTTCTACATAATTTTGCTAAAAAAAATCGCAATAAGCGTTTAGTGATTGGTTTGCACATAAGTTACAGTGCCTACAAATAGGGGAAAGATTTATGGCTTTTATTGTTATGTTTTTTTACTAGTTATGGCGGCGATCTGCGATTTTTTTTTTTTATCATGACGGCGACATTGCGGCGGACACATCGGACACTTTTGACACTATTTTGGGACCAGTGACATTTATACAGCGATCAGAGCTATAAATATGCATTGATTACTGTATAAATGTCACTGGCAGGGAAGGGGTTAACACTGGGGGGCGATCAAGGGGTTAAGTGTGTTACCTAGGGAGTGATTCTAACTGTGGGGGGAGGGGACTGACTGGGGAGGAGACCTATCAGTGTTCTATATATAGGAACACACGATCTGTCTCCTCTCCCCTGAGGACGTGGATCTGGGTGTTTACACACATCCATGTTCCTCCTCCTGTGATGAGCGATGGCGGGTCCCTGGCGGACATCGCAGCCCCCGGACACGTGTATCGGCTCCTGAATGACACGCCCCCAATACTGCTGGGAAGCCAAGGACGTCATATGACTATACGTGGTTAAATATCGTACCTGGGGGGTGTCTATAGTCTGCCTGTAAAGTGGCGCATCCTTCCCGTGTTTAGAACAATACCACAGCAAAATGTCATTAAAAACTGATAGCGGCTGTAATGTATTGTCAGGTCCCGGCAATATAGATAGAAATCACTGAAAAAAATGGCGTGCCCCTCCCCCCCTCCCCCCAGTCCATTACCAGGCCCTTCAGATCTGGTATGGATATTAAGGGGAACCCCAAACCAAAAATGTTTTTTAAAAATGATGTGTGTGGGGGGGGGCCCAGGCCCTATATACTCTGCAGTATATATACTATACAGCCTGCCCTATATACTCTGCAGTATATATACTATACGGCCTGCCCTATATACTCTGCAGTATATATACTATACGGCCTGCCCTATATACTCTGCAGTATATATACTATACAGCCTGCCCTATATACTCTGTAGTATATATACTATACAGCCTGCCCTATATACTCTGCAGTATATATACTATACGACCTGCCCTATATACTCTGCAGTATATATACTATACAGCCTGCCCTATATACTCTGCAGTATATATACTATACAGCCTGTCCTATATACTCTGCAGTATATATACTATACAGCCTGCCTTATATACTCAGTATATATACTATACAGCCTGCCCTATATACTCTGTAGTATATATACTATACGGCCTGTCCTATATACTCTGTAGTATATATACTATACAGCCTGCCCTATATACTCTGTAGTATATATACTATACAGCCTGCCCTATATACTCTGCAGTATATATACTATACAGCCTGTCCTATATACTCTGCAGTATATATACTATACAGCCTGCCCTATATACTCTGTAGTATATATACTATACAGCCTGCCCTATATACTCTGCAGTATATATACTATACGGCCTGCCCTATATACTCTGCAGTATATATACTATACAGCCTGTCCTATATACTCTGCAGTATATATACTATACAGCCTGTCCTATATACTCTGCAGTATATATACTATAAGGCCTGCCCTATATACTCTGCAGTATATATACTATACAGCCTGTCCTATATACTCTGCAGTATATATACTATAAGGCCTGCCCTATATACTCTGCAGTATATATACTATACAGCCTGCCCTATATACTCTGTAGTATATATACTATACAGCCTGCCCTATATACTCTGCAGTATATATACTATACAGCCTGTCCTATATACTCTGCAGTATATATACTATACAGCCTGTCCTATATACTCTGCAGTATATATACTATACGGCCTGTCCTATGTACTCTGCAGTATATATACTATACGACCTGCCCTATATACTCTGCAGTATATATACTATATGGCCTGTCCTATATACTCTGCAGTATATATACTATACGACCTGCCCTATATACTCTGCAGTATATATACTATATGGCCTGTCCTATATACTCTGCAGTATATATACTATACGACCTGCCCTATATACTCTGCAGTATATATACTATACGGCCTGCCCTATATACTCTGCAGTATATATACTATACGGCCTGCCCTATATACTCTGCAGTATATATACTATACGGCCTGTCCTATGTACTCTGCAGTATATATACTATACGACCTGCCCTATATACTCTGCAGTATATATACTATACGGCCTGCCCTATATACTCTGCGGTATATATACTATACAGCCTGCCCTATATACTCTGCAGTATATATACTATATGGCCTGCCCTATATACTCTGCGGTATATATACTATACAGCCTGCCCTATATACTCTGCAGTATATATACTATACGGCCTGTCCTATATACTCTGCAGTATATATACTATACGGCCTGCCCTATATACTCTGCAGTATATATACTATACAGCCTGCCCTATATACTCTGCAGTATATATACTATACAGCCTGCCCTATATACTCTGCAGTATATATACTATACGACCTGCCCTATATACTCTGCAGTATATATACTATACGGCCTGCCCTATATACTCTGCGGTATATATACTATACAGCCTGCCCTATATACTCTGCAGTATATATACTATACGGCCTGCCCTATATACTCTGCGGTATATATACTATACAGCCTGCCCTATATACTCTGCAGTATATATACTATACAGCCTGCCCTATATACTCTGCAGTATATATACTATACGGCCTGCCCTATATACTCTGCAGTATATATACTATACGGCCTGCCCTATATACTCTGCAGTATATATACTATACGGCCTGTCCTATATACTCTGCAGTATATATACTATACGGCCTGCCCTATATACTCTGCAGTATATATACTATACGGCCTGCCCTATATACTCTGCAGTATATATACTATACAGCCTGCCCTATATACTCTGCAGTATATATACTATACGACCTGTCCTATATACTCTGCAGTATATATACTATACAGCCTGCCCTATATACTCTGCAGTATATATACTATACGGCCTGCCCTATATACTCTGCAGTATATATACTATACAGCCTGCCCTATATACTCTGCAGTATATATACTATACGACCTGTCCTATATACTCTGCAGTATATATACTATACAGCCTGCCCTATATACTCTGCAGTATATATACTATACAGCCTGCCCTATATACTCTGCAGTATATATACTATACAGCCTGCCCTATATACTCTGCAGTATATATACTATACGACCTGCCCTATATACTCTGCAGTATATATACTATACGGCCTGCCCTATATACTCTGCGGTATATATACTATACAGCCTGCCCTATATACTCTGCAGTATATATACTATACGGCCTGCCCTATATACTCTGCAGTATATATACTATACAGCCTGTCCTATATACTCTGCAGTATATATACTATAAGGCCTGCCCTATATACTCTGCAGTATATATACTATACAGCCTGTCCTATATACTCTGCAGTATATATACTATATGGCTTGTCCTATATACTCTGCAGTATATATACTATACAGCCTGTCCTATATACTCTGCAGTATATATACTATAAGGCCTGCCCTATATACTCTGCAGTATATATACTATACAGCCTGCCCTATATACTCTGTAGTATATATACTATACAGCCTGCCCTATATACTCTGCAGTATATATACTATACAGCCTGCCCTATATACTCTGCAGTATATATACTATACAGCCTGTCCTATATACTCTGCAGTATATATACTATACAGCCTGTCCTATATACTCTGCAGTATATATACTATATGGCTTGTCCTATATACTCTGCAGTATATATACTATACAGCCTGTCCTATATACTCTGCAGTATATATACTATACGGCCTGCCCTATATACTCTGCAGTATATATACTATATGGCCTGTCCTATATACTCTGCAGTATATATACTATACGACCTGCCCTATATACTCTGCAGTATATATACTATACGGCCTGCCCTATATACTCTGCAGTATATATACTATACGGCCTGCCCTATATACTCTGCAGTATATATACTATACGGCCTGTCCTATGTACTCTGCAGTATATATACTATACGACCTGCCCTATATACTCTGCAGTATATATACTATACGGCCTGCCCTATATACTCTGCGGTATATATACTATACAGCCTGCCCTATATACTCTGCAGTATATATACTATATGGCCTGCCCTATATACTCTGCGGTATATATACTATACAGCCTGCCCTATATACTCTGCAGTATATATACTATACGGCCTGTCCTATATACTCTGCAGTATATATACTATACGGCCTGCCCTATATACTCTGCAGTATATATACTATACAGCCTGCCCTATATACTCTGCAGTATATATACTATACAGCCTGCCCTATATACTCTGCAGTATATATACTATACGACCTGCCCTATATACTCTGCAGTATATATACTATACGGCCTGCCCTATATACTCTGCGGTATATATACTATACAGCCTGCCCTATATACTCTGCAGTATATATACTATACGGCCTGCCCTATATACTCTGCGGTATATATACTATACAGCCTGCCCTATATACTCTGCAGTATATATACTATACAGCCTGCCCTATATACTCTGCAGTATATATACTATACGGCCTGCCCTATATACTCTGCAGTATATATACTATACGGCCTGCCCTATATACTCTGCAGTATATATACTATACGGCCTGTCCTATATACTCTGCAGTATATATACTATACGGCCTGCCCTATATACTCTGCAGTATATATACTATACGGCCTGCCCTATATACTCTGCAGTATATATACTATACAGCCTGCCCTATATACTCTGCAGTATATATACTATACGACCTGTCCTATATACTCTGCAGTATATATACTATACAGCCTGCCCTATATACTCTGCAGTATATATACTATACGGCCTGCCCTATATACTCTGCAGTATATATACTATACAGCCTGCCCTATATACTCTGCAGTATATATACTATACGACCTGTCCTATATACTCTGCAGTATATATACTATACGGCCTGCCCTATATACTCTGCAGTATATATACTATACGGCCTGCCCTATATACTCTGCGGTATATATACTATACAGCCTGCCCTATATACTCTGCAGTATATATACTATACGGCCTGCCCTATATACTCTGCGGTATATATACTATACAGCCTGCCCTATATACTCTGCAGTATATATACTATACAGCCTGCCCTATATACTCTGCAGTATATATACTATACGACCTGCCCTATATACTCTGCAGTATATATACTATACGGCCTGCCCTATATACTCTGCGGTATATATACTATACGGCCTGCCCTATATACTCTGCAGTATATATACTATACGGCCTGCCCTATATACTCTGCGGTATATATACTATACAGCCTGCCCTATATACTCTGCAGTATATATACTATACAGCCTGCCCTATATACTCTGCAGTATATATACTATACGGCCTGCCCTATATACTCTGCAGTATATATACTATACAGCCTGCCCTATATACTCTGCAGTATATATACTATACAGCCTGTCCTATATACTCTGCAGTATATATACTATACAGCCTGCCCTATATACTCTGCAGTATATATACTATACAGCCTGCCCTATATACTCTGCAGTATATATACTATACAGCCTGCCCTATATACTCTGTAGTATATATACTATACGGCCTGTCCTATATACTCTGCAGTATATATACTATACAGCCTGCCCTATATACTCTGCAGTATATATACTATACGGCCTGCCCTATATACTCTGCAGTATATATACTATACGGCCTGTCCTATATACTCTGCAGTATATATACTATACGGCCTGCCCTATATACTCTGCAGTATATATACTATACGGCCTGTCCTATATACTCTGCAGTATATATACTATACGACCTGCCCTATATACTCTGCAGTATATATACTATACGACCTGTCCTATATACTCTGCAGAAAAATTGGGCCTTTGGTTTTGGTGGTACCAGAACACTGTAACCCCTCACAGATACTCTCGTTGGACACAGGAACGAGCCCTGCTGTGAAATATTATATCAAAAACATAGAAATTTGGCCAACATAACATTCAGGCGCTGAGCATGTGGATGGCCGGGACAGAATTTCTTTTCATGGTTTAGGTACCGAGGAGGGAAATTTGTCTGCTGATGGAGATGTACTGATAGCAGATCGGCTGCAAGTATTTGGGACACCTATTGCTGGACCTTCATTCCTCTCAGTGCCGGTCTCTGGGAGGACTGGGGGTCTAGTGGGGTTCGAGATCACAGATGAGGAACAAGGAGAGGTCCGCCTTGTTCTTTGATGTGGGTCTTTCAAGTGCTGTTTCTAACGGTCTGCATGGGAGGTCGTCATATGTCTGGTCAAGAATGTGGTGCCCAACGGCTGCTGTTCTGGCCACACTTCACCCGCTTCATAGAAGGTGAGGGTGAAAAAAGACACAAGTCCAGCCTATGTGTGTGATTATATGTCAGTATTACATTATATATCTCTGTATGTTGTGGTCATTCAGGTGATTATCTAATAGTTTCTTGAAGCTATCAATGCTCCCCACTGAGACCACCGCCTGTGGAAGGGAATTCCACGTCCTTGCCGCTCTTACAGTAAAGAACCCTCTACGTAGTTTAAGGTTAAACCTCTTTTCTTCTAATTGTAATGAGTGGCCACGAGTCTTATTAAACTCTCTTCTGCGAAAAAGTTTTATCCCTATTGTGGGGTCACCAGTCCGGTATTTGTATATTGTGGGGTCACCAGTCCGGTATTTGTATATTGTGGGGTCACCAGTCCGGTATTTGTATATTGTGGGGTCACCAGTCCGGTATTTGTATATTGTGAGGTCACCAGTCCGGTATTTGTATATTGTGGGGTCACCAGTCCCTTGCCCCTCCCCCATTCATTTGTTCAGATCTTTTTGCAAGGTTTCCACATCCTGCGGAGAAGTTATTGCCCTGCTTAGCTTAGTATCGTCTGCAAATACAGAGATTGAACTGTTTATCCCATCCTCCAGGTCGTTTATGAACAAATTAAATAGGATTGGTCCCAGCACAGAACCCTGGGGAACCCCACTACCCACCCCTGACCATTCTGAGTACTCCCCATTTATCACCACCCTCTGAACTCACCCTTGTAGCCAGTTTTCAATCCATGTACTCACCCTATGGTCCATGTACTCACCCTATGGTCCATGTACTCACCCTATGGTCCATGCCAACGGACATTCAGATTTTTACCACCCAAATACATTATTTTACATTTCCTGTCACATCATGGCACCATACACTTTGGGATGTGACTCCGCCCCCACAACCTGATAGGACCACATAACTATAAATTGCAGAGAAGGCCCCGCCCCAGTATTCTCTTACTTTTCCTCACCTGTGAGGACCGAATGGATCAGCACCCCCTTACCGCTCCAGCCAGGTTCAGCCTCTCCTGGGTGGAAGTCCTTACCTGGATGGAATGAACCCCACTCTGGGGGTCTCCGGGGTATGTCAGCGGCTCCAGTATAAGCCTTAAACAGGCGTTTTGCAGTGTCCCTCCTACCTTTTTTTTTTTCCCTTCACTGGGTTTTCTGAGCCCTGTAGTGCCACGGATGTGTCCTCCGCGCTTCCGCGCATGCGCAGTACGCAGTCTCTGGGCGTCTTCCTCGTTTTGCCAGCTTCCAAAATGGCGCCGGGCATCATGCCGCGCTAGGGTGCATGCGCGAGCGTGACGTCATTACAGAGGCGATGGCGGCAGTTTTTTTAAAAAAAAGCCCCAAACCCCTTTTTTTCACTGCTTGTGCTCCATCTTTATCTGGTGTCTCCCCTCT
Organism: Lithobates clamitans; assembly: GCA_037952925.1. NCBI lineage: Eukaryota > Metazoa > Chordata > Amphibia > Anura > Ranidae > Lithobates > Lithobates clamitans. The sequence goes on from JBBGZY010003075.1 coordinate 285,152, forward strand.
TCTGGGCTCCTCTGGTGCTCTTCTCCTGCCTTCCTCTGCATGTCTTTTACTCCTCTGTGCCTCTCCTAGGAGGATTCTCTATTCTTCTCTATGGAGGCCGCTGCCCCAGCAGATCACCGCCAGCCTGATAGGTAAGGGGGTGGGGGAGGGGAGGACCTTATTGGTAAGTAGTGAAGATTGAAAAAGAGAGCAGGAATCTAACGCTGCCTAAACTGGTCCTCAAGATCGTCCAATTCAAGACGCAGAGAGACCTCACACAGGCAAAGCCGCTCAAGTCGCAGAAGAAGGCGCTCAGGCCACAGGGGAAGTCGCAGAAGAAGGCGCTCAGGCCACAGGGGAAGTCGCAGAAGAAGGCGCTCAGGCCACAGGGGAAGTCGCAGAAGAAGGCGCTCAGGCCACAGGGGAAGTCGCAGAAGAAGGCGCTCAGGCCACAGGGGAAGTCGCAGAAGAAGGCCCTCAGGCCACAGGGGAAGTCGCAGAAAAAGCCGCTCAGGCCACAGGGGAAGTCGCAGAAGAAGGAGCTCAGGCCACAGGGGAAGTCACAGAAGAAGGCGCTCAGGCCACAGGGGAAGTTGCAGAAGAAGGCGCTCAGGCCACAGGGGAAGTCGCAGAAGAAGGCGCTCAGGCCACAGGGGAAGTCGCAGAAGAAGGCGCTCAGGCCACAGGGGAAGTCACAGAAGAAGGTGCTCAGGCCACAGGGGAAGTCACAGAAGAAGGCGCTCAGGCCACAGGGGAAGTTGCAGAAGAAGGCGCTCAGGCCACAGGGGAAGTCGCAGAAGAAGGCGCTCAGGCCACAGGGGAAGTCGCAGAAGAAGTCCCTCTAAGTCCTACTCAAGGCATCACCACTCCTACCATAGGGGATCCCCTACACGTAGACATATGTCGCCAGCGCATCTACCCTGTCCAGCCGGGAACTCCTGCTGGATATGCGGGGCCATCGCTCTTCCGGATAAGCTGGCCTGTTGCGGATGCTTCGTTTGAAGCCACTAAAGGAAAAGAGACGGTCACCAGGGAATCCATTGGAGTCTCCACCCCGCAAGTCTCAACCCCTGATACAGAGTTCACAGCTCGAAGTGCCTCACCCGCTCCTCCCGGTACATCAAGGGAACAGGATTCCCCGTCTGACAACGAAGAGCTGGAAACTTCAGCCGGTTTCGATTTCTTGCTGATAGAGCCTTTTGTGAAATCGGTCAAAGAGGCGATAAACTGGGACGAACCCAAAGAGACCCAACAGAAACAGAAAAAATATTTCCCAAATCTCAAAAGAGACCCAGAGACTTTTCCGTTCATCGATGAGTTGGACGAGCTAATTAAAGAGGAGTGGCAGAAGCCTGAAAAAAAGACTAATAGGGCGTACACACGATCGGACATTGATCGGACATTGATCGGACATTGATCGGACATTGATCAGACATTGGTCGGACATTGATCGGACATTGATCAGACATTGATCGGACATTGGTCGGACATTGATCGGACATTGATCGGACATTGATCGGACATTGATCAGACATTGGTCGGACATTGATCGGACATTGATCGGACATTGATCGGACATTGATCGGACATTGATCGGACATTGATCAGACATTGGTCGGACATTGATCGGACATTGATCAGACATTGATCGGACATTGGTCGGACATTGATCGGACATTGATCGGACATTGATCGGACATTGATCAGACATTGGTCGGACATTGATCGGACATTGATCGGACATTGATCGGACATTGATCAGACATTGGTCGGACATTGATCGGACATTGATCGGACATTGATCGGACATTGATCGGACATTGATCAGACATTGGTCGGACATTGATCGGACATTGATCGGACATTGATCAGACATTGGTCGGACATTGATCAGACATTGATCAGACATTGGTCGGACATTGATCGGACATTGATCGGACATTGATCAGACATTGGTCGGACATTGATCGGACATTGATCGGACATTGATCGGACATTGATCAGACATTGGTCGGACATTGATCGGACATTGATCGGACATTGATCGGACATTGATCGGACATTGATCGAACATTGATCAGACATTGATCGGACATTGATCAGACATTGGTCGGACATTGATCGGACATTGATCAGACATTGATCGGACATTGATCAGACATTGGTCGGACATTGATCGGACATTGATCGGACATTGATCGGACATTCCGACAACAATATCCATGGATTTTTTCCGACGGATGTTGGCTCAAACTTGTCTTGCATACACACGGTCACATAAAGTTGTCGGAAAATCCGATCGTTCTGAACGCGGTGACGTAAAACAGGTACGTCGGGACTATAAACTGGCCAATAGCTTTCATCTCTTTATTTATTCTGAGCATGCGTGGCACTTTGTGCGTCGGATTTGTGTACACACGATCGGAATTTCCGACAACGGATTTTGTTGTCGGAAAATTTTATCTCCTGCTCTCCAACTTTGTGTGTCGGAAAATCCGATGGAAAATGTCCGATGGAGCCCACACACGGTCGGAATTTCCGACAACACGCTCCGATCGGACATTGTCCATCGGAAAATCTGACCGTGTGTACAGGGCATCAGTCTTAGTAACAGACTTGCCAAACTATATCCGCTCAAGGAGCCTAAAGTGAACCCCTTAGTCTTACCCCCAGTGGTCTTTGATGCATCTAGCTAGGCATGTGACGCTACCTATCGAGGATGCAGTAACATTCAGAGATGTGCTAGACAGAAAGATTGACACCGACCTCAAAAGAGCCTACCTATCCGCAGGAGGCGCTTGTAGACCAGCTGTGGTGCTAGCAGTGGTGGGAGGAGCTATTTCCAACTTGTCTTCGAAGGCTGAAAAGTTAATCTCTGAGGGGGCGAATCAAGAAAAAATAATCAAAGCCTTGCAAGAACTTAGTCTCGCAGGGGATTTTGTGGCAGAGGCATCCGTGGATACAATCAAATCTGCATCATAGGCCATGCTGGCCTCAGTAATGGCCAGGAGGGCATTATGGCTGAAGCCCTGGGCAGCAGATTCTGCCTCTAAATCCAACTGGTGCCGAATTCCGTATGATGGGGAAAACCTCTTCAGGGCAAAACTGGACTCGGCTATTTCAAAAGTAAGCGGCGGAAAGTCAGGTCTTATCACTTTGGATAAAAGACCAAAACGACAGAGACCTCCACCCTTCAGGCGTATTCTCCTGGAAAGATATAGGGATGCAAAAGCCTATGGGCCCGGAAAGGGAGGAGCTGGAAGAACCCTCAGACGTCCTTCCTAAAATTCCAAATACCCAAAACCCCTGCCTCTGGTGACTAGAAGTCCTTTTGAAGGTGCGTCCTCACAGCCAGCGGTGGTCGGAGCCAGGCTCATGAAATTCAGGCTGGCCTGGGCGGAAACAATAAAAGACCCGTGGACGGTAGCCACCATCCGATTCGGACACAGATGGGCGTTCAAAGGATGGACCAAAGGGACCAGTTCTGTTCAACCAACTTCCCAGCATCTCGAGAAAGGAGACTTCTACTAGTAAAGTACATCAAGGATCTTCTTCAAAAGCGTTCGATAGTGGAGGTGCCATTACTGCAAAGATGGAAAGGTTTTTACTCCCCGCTATTTCTGGTCAAAAAGAAGTCAGGGGATCTGGGCCCGGTCTTGGACCTGAAAAACCTCAACCGAAAAATTTGAGTGGAAATGTTCAAAATGGAAAGCCTGCAGTCGATCCTTCAGGCCATAAACTTGGGAGACTGGATGCTTTCAGTCGATCTGCAAGCCGCATATCTGTATATTCCTATTCACGCTGCATTTCAGAAGTTTCTCCGCTTTACAATAAACTGTCAACACTTCCAATTCCAAAGCCTCCCGTTTGGGATCTCTACTGCCCCCAGGACATTCACGAAAGTCCTGCTACCAGTAATAGCCTCCCTGAGAGAAAAAGGACTAAGAGTCCATCATTACCTGGACGATATCCTCCTCCTTTCAGACAGCCAGGAATCTCTAATTCACCATCGGAAAATTCTAATTTCCACTCTGCAAAATGTGGGTTGGCTGATAAACTGGGGAAAAAGCAATATCCAGCCCACCCAGAGAATGGTTTTCTTGGGAGCCGAGCTAGACACCCGGGTGAATACAGTGGAGCTTTCACAGGAGAAAATTCCCCTCCTGGTCCAGAAAATAAGAAGGCTATCCCTGGCCACAGCATTACCAGCCAGAGCGTGCCTCAGTGTCTTAGGATCAATGTCAGCGACCATTCCGATGGTCCAATGGGCACAGTGGAACTTAAGACCTCTTCAAACCTCATTCTTGCGCCAGTGGGATGGCATATCGATGATTCAACCAATTTCCATCTCGGAGGAAATTAAGCAGTCACTATGGTGGTGGACACGACTACACAATTTGAGGAGATGCAAACACATGGTCACCCCTCTCCAAGAAGTATTTACCTCAGATGCCAGCATGGAGGGCTGGGGGGGCACACTATCAAGGCCACGCAGCCCAGGGTCGCTAGCCATTCAAGATGCAGGATACCATTTCGAACGACCTGGAAATGAGGGCAACATTCCAAGCCATGCTGGCCTTCAGCCCCCACTTGAGGGGGAAGCAGGTCCTCTTGAGAATGGACAACAGAGTGGCTGTCGCCTACATCAACAGGCAAGGCGGTACCAGAAGCAGCTCCATGATGCAGGAGGTCCGTCCTGTTATCGAATGGGCACAGCTGAACCTGTTGGATCTAAGGGCGGTTTACGTCCTGGGAGCCCAGAATCTTTTGGCCGACTCGCTAATCAGGAACTTCATATCCAACAAAGAGTGGTCACTGAGTCACCAGGCCTTCACCCTCATATCTCAGACCTGGGGATCACCGGATATAGACCTAGCAGCAACACCAACGAATACAAAGTGCCAGAGGTTTTTGTCAAGGATTCCCTTTTCGTCAGCGGAGGGGACAGACTGCCCCCAACACCCCTGGAATTTCCGTCTGGGCTACATCTTTCCCCTGACTCCCCTCATAGCGAGGTTCCTACTCAGGCTCAAGAGATCAACAGCATCAGTAGTAGCTGTGATTCCCTTTTGGCCGAGGAGGCCATGGTTCACTACCCTCCTACAATTGAGCACAGTGGATCCGCTTCCTCTCCCGTTATCGGCGGACCTACTCTCCCAGGGTCATCTACTTCATCCAAACCCGGAGAAGCTGTATTTGCTGGCTTGGAAGCTGAAAGGGCTAGGTTTCTAGACCAGGGCTGCTCCCAGAAAGTGGTAGAAACCTTACTCCAGGCCAGAAGGCCTACCACCAACAGCACCTACAGGAGGGTCTGGGAAAAATGTGTTACCTTCGCACAACAGCAAGGTTGGGACTCATCCTTTCCATCAGCGTCACAGCTGCTGGAGTTTCTGCAGTCAGGCCTGGAGAAAGGCCTTGGGTCAAGCACTCTGAAAGTTCAAGTGTCAGCCTTATCCGCCTTGACCCGAGTCAAGTGAGCTCAGCATCCCCTTGTTATCCAGTTCCAAAGGGCTTGTCTAAAATTAAGGCCCTCCAGAAAGCCTTCTTTCCCGGTCTGGGATCTTTCAATTATTCTGAAGGCCCTGTCTAAGGAACCCTTCTTTCCACTCGAGAACATCTCCCTTTGGGATCTAACACTAAAAGTCTTGTTTCTTATTGCCATAACATCGGCTAAAAACGTTTCAGAAATGCAGGCCTTATTGACAAAGGAACCTTACCTAATTATCTACCCAGACAGGGTGGTCCTGAGGCCTTCAGATTGCTTCATCCCCAAGAAATCCTCATCTTTCCACTTCAACCAGGAAATTAACCTCCCAGCTCTTGTTACAGAGCAGGGCAATCCTCATCCATTAGACGTCAAGGGTAACATCTTGGCATACCTTTCGGCAACCAATCTCTTCAGGAAGACGGAAAACCTTTTAAGTCATCCCGCAAGAGAGGTCAAGCGGCATCCTCTCGCACCATCGCTTCATGGCTGGTGAAGGCCATCAAGAAGGCTTACTCGCTAAGTACATCGCAAATACCTGAGGGCTTAAATGCATACTCCACCAGGGCAACCTCCTGGGCGGCCTACTACAGAGTCTCTGCAGAAACTATTTGCAGAGCGGCCACCTGGTCTTCCAAAAACACCTTCATGTCGCATTACAAGGTGGTTTCCGCTTGTTTATCGACAGTGGAATTCGGAAGAACTGTTATCCAGGCCAACTCTTCTATTCCTTGTTCATAAACCTATTTTGCATTCCCACCCAGTCTGTGAGTTATTCCCCAAAGTGTATGCTGCCATGATGCGTCAGGAAACCGGAAATTTGTATACTCACCTTTCCGTAATTTTCTTTTCCTGTCGCATCTTCATGGCAGCATAGAGATGCCCACCTTTCTGAGGTGATATATATACAGAGAATACTGGGGCCTTCTCTGCAATTTATAGTTATGTGGTCCTATCAGGTTGTGGGGGCAGAGTCACAACCCAAAGTGTATGCTGCCATGAAAGGAAAATTATGGAAAGGTGAGTATACAATTTTCCGGTTTTTCTACATTGAACCTCATTTGCCATGTAGTTGCCCCTCCCCCATTCATTTGTTCAGATCTTTTTGCAAGATTTCCACATCCTGCAGAGAAGTTATTGCCCTGCTTAGCTTAGTATCATCTGCAAATACAGAGATTGAACTGTTTATCCCATCCTCCAGGTCAATTATGAACAAATTAAATAGGATTGGTCCCAGCACAGAACCCTGGGGGACCCCACTACCCACCCCTGACCATTCCGAGTACTCCCCATTTATCACCACCCTCTGAACTCGCCCTTGTAGCCAGTTTTCAATCCATGAACTCACCCTATGGTCCCTACTGTGCCATACAGACGGCCAGGTGTGGTCACACCCAAAGCGGCTCAAGTAGGTATTGAACCCATGACTGCCTGTTTACTGCTCCTGGTACTTTACCTCTGAGCCACACCTCAGTTCCTGTCAGCCTGCTTTCCATCTACGCCTAGTTCTGCATGAAGGACTGAGGGCCAGACTCTGTACCTGGTTCAGCTGAGGCAGTTTATCCAATCAGACGGGTATAAAACACGGCCTCACTCTGAGGGCTTTGTCAGTTCATTGTGTCCTGTTTTGCCAAAGGTTCCCGTGTTCCCGTGTTCCCGTGTTCCCGTGTTCCCGTGTTCCCGTGTTCCCGTGTTCCCGTGTTCCCTCTGGCTTCTGACCCTGGCTCTGCTTATCGTTTGTTGTGTCTTCTGGAATCCCTGACTACGGCTTTACCTCGACTATCCTTTGGCAAATTCCTGTCAAGGATTTACAGCCCAGGTAGCTTATCACCCTGTTACTGTGGGCTGTGTGTATTTGCAATGGTGAGCGTACATCTCTGCATCATGGACTCCATCCTAGGTCAGCCCTTACAGGTCCATGCCAACGCACCTTATTTTGTACAGTAAACGTTTATGGGGAACTGTGTCAAATGACTTTGCAAAATCCAGATACACCACGTCTACGGGCCTTCCTTTATCTAGATGGCAACTCACCTCCTCATAGAAGGTTAATAGATTGGTTTGGCAAGAACGATTCTTCATGAATCCATGCTGATTACTGCTAATGATATCGTTCTTATTACTAAAATCTTGTATATAGTCCCTTATCATCCCCTCCGCTTCAGACATGGGTTGCAAACAGCAACGGTGCGATCTGCTGCACGCGTGTCAAAAAATTCCCACACCGAGGAACTTTTCAAAGTCAGCGGAGAGTCAGCGGCGCCTGCACCTGCGGAGCTCTGCGGTGTGATGCAGTTGGGTAAAAATACATGTGGAAAAGCTAAGTCTTATATATCTCCCAATTACAGTGGTTTATGTGATTGGATACACAGTCTGGTCTGATCCATGTAAAGAGAGAGGGAGATATAGGGCACCTCTAAGAGTAGATGTTTTGTAAACACTTTAATTAGCATGTAGTTTATACACTCACATTTAGAAGTAATATCATTAACATGTCAGTCCCAAAAATTCTAGGTGGTTCCCGCTAACTGCTCAGGCCTGAGTTCCAAGCCTCGCTTTGATCTTCTGCATGTTGTGCTTCAAAAACACGGCCAGCCAAAAAAGGACAATAGTGTCCCACGGCCACCGGCAGAGGATGCCCCATGTCCACGACCAGCACTGTTCACTGTAGACACAGAGCCTGCTTGTCCTCTTATAGTGGCCTGTGAGTGTCTGACTCTCCTTGGTGGCCTTCCGGACATGATGGAGAATTTGTTTTGTAACTCCACACTACACTGTATTATATACTGTACACCACACTACACTGTATTATATACTGTACACCACACTACACCCTATTATATATACTGTACACCACACTACACTGTATTATATATACTGTACACCACACTACACTGTATTATATACTGTACACCACACTACACCCTATTATATATACTGTACACTACACTGTATTATATATACTGTACACCACACCGTATTAGATACTGTACACCACACTGTATTGTATATACTGTACACCACACTGTATTGTAGATACTGTACACCACACTACACTGTATTAGATACTGTACACCACACTACACTGTATTATATATATATATATATATATATATATATATATATATATATATATACTGTACACTACACTGTATTATATATACTGTACACCGCACTACACTGTATTATAGATACTGTACACCGCACTATACTGTATTATATATACTGTACACCACACTGTATTATAGATACTGTACACCGCACTATACTGTATTATAGTAGAAAGTGTACACCACGGAATGCACTGTAGATATAGGCTACACTGGATGCAGAATATATATATAATATATTCTCTCAGATACACTGCCACTAACTAAATAACCTGTCTGCTTAATTTAGCTCAAGCTATCTCTCCGTCCACACCAACACTACACAGGGCCGCTATGTAGGCAGCCTTTTATAGTGTGGGGTGTGGACTTGGTCCCCCTGAGCCATGATTGGTCACCCTGCCTTTGGCCAATTATTGCTCTCTCAGCAGAGGGCGTTGGGATTGGCCAAAGCATGCAGGTCAGGTGTCATACAGCAATCATCGTACAGCAATGCACTGCGATCTCGCTGTGCATTATGGGGAGTTCCGCAGCGCTCAAATTTCCTGCAAACGAAAACCCAATGTTCGAGTCGAACCGCTAGCTCCTCCCTAATAATCAATATATTGTGAAGCGGTATGGTGTCAGTGGTTCTGTACCCTGGGGAGAATTATTCTAATGATCAATATATTGTGAAGCGGTATGGTGTCAGTGGTTCTGTACCCTGGGGGGCATTATTCTAATGATCAATATATTGTGAAGCGGTATGGTGTCAGTGGTTCTGTACCCTGGGGGGCATTATTCTAATAATCAATATATTGTGAAGCGGTATGATGTCAGTGGTTCTGTACCCTGGGGGGCATTATTCTAATAATCAATATATTGTGAAGCGGTATGATGTCAGTGGTTCTGTACCCTGGGGGGCATTATTCTAATAATCAATATATTGTGAAGCGGTATGATGTCAGTGGTTCTGTACCCTGGGGGGCATTATTCTAATGATCAATATATTGTGAACTGGTATGGTGTCAGTGGTTCTGTACCCTGGGGGGCATTATTCTAATGATCAATATATTGTGAACTGGTATGGTGTCAGTGGTTCTGTACCCTGGGGGGCATTATTCTAATAATCAATATATTGTGAAGCGGTATGATGTCAGTGGTTCTGTACCCTGGGGGGAATTATTCTAATAATCAATATATTGTGAAGTGGTATGATGTCAGTGGTTCTGTACCCTGGGGGGCATTATTCTAATGATCAATATATTGTGAAGCGGTATGATGCTACAAAGAACACAGGAAGAGAATTGGACACAGGAGGGGAGAGCCTGGCCATAGGAGCTGACACTTCACTGGGATGAGTAGTCGTGGCCCCTCCTTCTTATAGATCATCATTAACCCCGGCTGTGCTGGAGATCTGGAGACATTTGACCAGATGGGGGGGGGGAGGGGTGACGGTGGAGTTGGGAGAAAGTTGGATGAGACCGGCATTGGCAGATGGCCCCCCACTGGCCCCCCATTATTAGCAGCCCACAATTGGGGGGACGTGCTCACTCAGGCGCCTTGCTCTACGCAGATCACACTATTTTGTTTTCATTTTCAGGGTTTTCCCAATTTTCTTCTGAGTTTTCATTACCAGCAACTAACCGAGTCCAAAGAGAAAAATCAATGTGTGCCGAGCGCCTCGCCGATGTCGCCTCTAATCAGGGCGATCGCTGGCGGAATGTCATTATCATTTGTCTGACAGCGGCCGGAACACAGCAGGTGTGAGCTGTCTACTCCAAAAATCATCAAACCCCCCCGAGAGAAAACCACGCCCCAAACTTCAAAACAAACTCAATCCTCCAACCAAAGTGTCTCTGCCCCTCCCACAATGGGGAGATTTCCCTGCAGTAGTTGTGTCTCTGCCCCTCCCACAATGGGGAGATTTCCCCCAGTAGTTGTGTCTCTGCCCCTCCCACAATGGGGAGATTTCCCCCAGTAGTTGTGTCTCTGCCCCTCCCACAATGGGGAGATTTCCCCCAGTAGTTTGTGTCTCTGCCCCTCCCACAATGGGGAGATTTCCCCCAGTAGTTTGTGTCTCTGCCCCTCCCACAATGGGGAGATTTCCCCCAGTAGTTGTGTCTCTGCCCCTCCCACAATGGGGAGATTTCCCCCAGTAGTTTGTGTCTCTGCCCCTCCCACAATGGGGAGATTTCCTGCAGTAGTTTGTGTCTCTGCCCCTCCCACAATGGGGAGATTTCCCCCAGTAGTTTGTGTCTCTGCCCCTCCCACAATGGGGAGATTTCCTGCAGTAGTTTGTGTCTCTGCCCCTCCCACAATGGGGAGATTTCCTGCAGTAGTTTGTGTCTCTGCCCCTCCCACAATGGGGAGATTTCCCTGCAGTAGTTTGTGTCTCTGCCCCTCCCACAATGGGGAGATTTCCCCCAGTAGTTGTGTCTCTGCCCCTCCCACAATGGGGAGATTTCCCCCAGTAGTTTGTGTCTCTGCCAATCCCACAATGGGGAGATTTCCTGCAGTAGTTTTGTCTCTGCCCCTCCCACAATGGGGAGATCTCCTGCAGTAGTTTGTGTCTCTGCCCCTCCCACAATGGGGAGATTTCCCCCAGTAGTTTGTGTCTCTGCCAATCCCACAATGGGGAGATTTCCCCCAGTAGTTGTGTCTCTGCCCCTCCCACAATGGGGAGATTTCCCCCAGTAGTTTGTGTCTCTGCTCCTCCCACAATGGGGAGATTTCCTGCAGTAGTTTGTGTCTCTGCCCCTCCCACAATGGGGAGATTTCCTGCAGTAGTTTGTGTCTCTGCCCCTCCCACAATGGGGAGATTTCCTGCAGTAGTTTGTGTCTCTGCCCCTCCCACAATGGGGAGATTTCCCCCAGTAGTTTGTGTCTCTGCCCCTCCCACAATGGGGAGATTTCCCCCAGTAGTTTGTGTCTCTGCCCCTCCCACAATGGGGAGATTTCCTGCAGTAGTTTGTGTCTCTGCCCCTCCCACAATGGGAAGATTTCCTGCAGTAGTTTGTGTCTCTGCCCCTCCCACAATGGGGAGATTTCCTGCAGTAGTTTGTGTCTCTGCCCCTCCCACAATGGGGAGATCTCCTGCAGTAGTTTGTGTCTCTGCCCCTCCCACAATGGGGAGATCTCCTGCAGTAGTTTGTGTCTCTGCCCTTCCCACAATGGGGAGATTTCCTGCAGTAGTTTGTGTCTCTGCCCCTCCCACAATGGGGAGATTTCCTGCAGTAGTTTGTGTCTCTGCCCCTCCCACAATGAGGAGATTTCCTGCAGTAGTTTGTGTCTCTGCCCCTCCCACAATGGGGAGATTTCCTGCAGTAGTTTGTGTCTCTGCCCCTCCCACAATGAGGAGATTTCCTGCAGTAGTTTGTGTCTCTGCCCCTCCCACAATGGGGAGATTTCCTGCAGTAGTTTGTGTCTCTGCCCCTCCCACAATGAGGAGATTTCCTGCAGTAGTTTGTGTCTCTGCCCCTCCCACAATGGGGAGATTTCCCCCAGTAGTTGGGTGTACGATTGGTGATATATGGGGGGGTGTCAGGTTGGACCCTCGATGTGGATTGGACGGTGTATGGGGGGGGATGGTCGGCGCTCAGCGGAGGTCAATGTACTTCCAGTCGCTCGGCTCTCACAAGTCATCACACCGCCCTCCCCTCCCCCGTGGAGGATCCTCGCACGCCATCATCGTCATGTCAACTTTCACAAGTCTGACAGCGCCGCCGCCACACGCCATCCGCGCCACACTCCTGTCACGGAAACATGCAAACAGATCAATGACTTCGCTCCGCCGTCCTCACCGCTCAGCGGGGTGCCAGAGCCAGGAGGACGGGGGCGCTGTGCCAACCGCACGCCATTCCACCGCTTAACCCCCTCCATGCCAACCGCACGCCATTCCACCGCTTAACCCCCTCCATGCCAACCGCACGCCATTCCACCGCTTAACCCCCTCCGTGCCAACCGCACGCCATTCCACCGCTTAACCCCCTCCGTGCCAACCGCACGCCATTCCACCGCTTAACCCCCTCCGTGCCAACCGCACGCCATTCCACCGCTTAACCCCGTCCATGCCAACCGCACGCCATTCCACCGCTTAACCCCCTCCATGCCAACCGCACGCCATTCCACCGCTTAACCCCCTCCATGCCAGCCGCACGCCATTCCACCGCCTAACCCCCTCCATGCCAACCGCACGCCATTCCACCGCTTAACCCCCTCCATGCCAGCCGCACGCCATTCCACCGCCTAACCCCCTCCATGCCAACCGCACGCCATTCCACCGCTTAACCCCCTCCATGCCAGCCGCACGCCATTCCACCGCTTAACCCCCTCCATGCCAACCGCACGCCATTCCACCGCTTAACCCCCTCCATGCCAACCGCACGCCATTCCACCGCCTAACCCCGTCCATGCCAACCGCACGCCATTCCACCGCTTAACCCCCTCCATGCCAACCGCACGCCATTCCACCGCTTAACCCCCTCCGTGCCAACCGCACGCCATTCCACCGCTTAACCCCCTCCATGCCAACCGCACGCCATTCCACCGCTTAACCCCCTCCGTGCCAGCCGCACGCCATTCCACCGCTTAACCCCCTCCATGCCAACCGCACGCCATTCCACCGCTTAACCCCCTCCGTGCCAACCGCACGCCATTCCACCGCTTAACCCCCTCCATGCCAACCGCACGCCATTCCACCGCTTAACCCCGTCCATGCCAACCGCACGCCATTCCACCGCTTAACCCCCTCCATGCCAACCGCACGCCATTCCACCGCTTAACCCCCTCCGTGCCAACCGCACGCCATTCCACCGCTTAACCCCGTCCATGCCAGCCGCACGCCATTCCACCGCTTAACCCCCTCCATGCCAACCGCACGCCATTCCACCGCTTAACCCCCTCCATGCCAACCGCACGCCATTCCACCGCTTAACCCCCTCCATGCCAACCGCACGCCATTCCACCGCTTAACCCCCTCCGTGCCAACCGCACGCCATTCCACCGCTTAACCCCCTCCATGCCAACCGCACGCCATTCCACCGCTTAACCCCCTCCGTGCCAACCGCACGCCATTCCACCGCTTAACCCCCTCCGTGCCAACCGCACGCCATTCCACCGCTTAACCCCGTCCATGCCAACCGCACGCCATTCCACCGCTTAACCCCCTCCATGCCAACCGCACGCCATTCCACCGCTTAACCCCCTCCATGCCAACCGCACGCCATTCCACCGCTTAACCCCCTCCATGCCAACCGCACGCCATTCCACCGCTTAACCCCCTCCATGCCAACCGCACGCCATTCCACCGCCTAACCCCGTCCATGCCAACCGCACGCCATTCCACCGCTTAACCCCGTCCATGCCAACCGCACGCCATTCCACCGCTTAACCCCGTCCATGCCAACCGCACGCCATTCCACCGCTTAACCCCCTCCATGCCAACCGCACGCCATTCCACCGCTTAACCCCCTCCGTGCCAACCGCACGCCATTCCACCGCTTAACCCCCTCCATGCCAACCGCACGCCATTCCACCGCTTAACCCCCTCCATGCCAACCGCACGCCATTCCACCGCTTAACCCCCTCCATGCCAACCGCACGCCATTCCACCGCTTAACCCCGTCCATGCCAACCGCACGCCATTCCACCGCTTAACCCCCTCCGTGCCAACCGCACGCCATTCCACCGCTTAACCTCCTCCGTGCCAATCGCACGCCATTCCACCGCTTAACCCCCTCCTCCTCTAACCGAGGGCTCAGCAGATGTCTGACGGAGACGTTTGTCGGAATTGATTGTAGAAGGAGAATGAAGAGTTAATTGGGGCTGATGAGAAGATTTCATTTCTTTGACCACTTCAGCCCCGGAAGGTTTTACCCCCCTAATGACCAGGCCGTGTTCTACGATCCAGCACTGCGTCACTTTAAATGACAATTGCACGATCGTCCTTCCTTCCCACAAGTAGAGATGTCTTTTGGTGGATTCGACCGCCTTTGCGGTTTTTTATTTTTTGCGCTATAAAGAATAAAAAAAGAGACAATTTTGAAATAAGAAACAAAATATTTATTACTTTCTGTTATAATAAATATCCAAAAAAAACATAAAAAATATTTATTTATCAGTTTAGGTCGATATAAATTATTCTACATAATCGTATATTGATTGGTTTGCACAAAAGTTATCACATCTACAAAGGCGATCGATTTAGGGACTTTTATTTATTGTATTACTGGTAAAGGCGGCGATCTGCGATTTGTAGCGGGACTGCGACATTACAGCGGAGAAATCTGACCCCAAATGACACTTTGTGGGGACCAGAGACATTTATTACATCGATCAGAGCTATAAAAATGCACTGTCACTGTATAAATGACACTGGCAGGAAACACGAGGGGGCGATCAAGGGGTTAAGTGTGTTCTAACTGTAGGGATGGGCTGCCAGGGACATGACAGATTGAAGTTCCCGATCATCCCTCACGGATTGGCTTTGTATGAGGCTCCTCCCTTATATTTCGGTCACTATGATTGGCTCCCTATTTGTGCTGAAATAACCAATTAAATCCAAAATAATCCAAATAATAAATTTATAGCTGTAATATAGAATCCCTCCTCCAGGGGGCGGCTGGTGCTCAATATTTGGGGGGAGGGGTTGGTTTGCCCCCACAGGAGGTGGATGAGAAGGCAGCGATCAGGGCTGGGAATCATTTCATACCGGCCCCTATAGATTTCTTATACCGGCCCCTATAGAATTCTTATACCGGCCCCCATAGAAGTCTTATACCGGCCCCTATAGATTTCTTATACCGGCCCCCATGGAATTCTTATACCGGCCCCCATGGAATTCTTATACCGGTCCCCATAGATTTCTTATACCGGCCCCCATAGAATTCTTATACCGGCCCCTATAGAATTCTTATACCGGCCCCTATAGAATTCTTATACCAGCCCCTATAGATTTCTTATACCGGCCCCCATAGAATTCTTATACCGGCCCCTATAGAATTCTTATACCGGCCCCCATAGAATTCTTATACCGGCCCCCATAGAATTCTTATACCGGTCCCCATAGATTTCTTATACCGGCCCCTATAGAATTCTTATACCGGCCCCTATAGAATTCTTATACCGGCCCCTATAGAATTCTTATACCGGCCCCCATAGAATTCTTATACCGGCCCCCATAGAATTCTTATACCGGCCCCCATAGAATTCTTATACCGGCCCCCATAGAAGTCTTATACCGCCCCCTATAGAATTCTTATACCGCCCCCTATAGAATTCTTATACCGGCCCCCATAGAATTCTTATACCGCCCCCATAGAATTCTTATACCGCCCCCATAGAGTTCTTATACCGGCCCCCATAGAATTGTTATACCGGCCCCTATAGAATTGTTATACCGGCCCCCATAGAATTGTTATACCGGCCCCCATAGAATTGTTATACCGGCCCCTATAGAATTCTTATACCGGCCCCCATAGAATTCTTATACCGGCCCCCATAGAATTCTTATACCGCCCCCATAGAATTCTTATACCGCCCCCATAGAATTCTTATACCGGCCCCTATAGAATTCTTATACCGGCCCCCATAGAATTCTTATACCGGCCCCCATAGAATTCTTATACCGCCCCCATAGAATTCTTATACCGCCCCCATAGAATTCTTATACCGGCCCCCATAGAATTCTTATACCGGCCCCTATAGAAGTCTTATACCGGCCCCCATAGAATTCTTATACCGGCCCCTATATAATTCTTATACCGGCCCCTATAGAATTGTTATACCGGCCCCTATAGAATTGTTATACCGGCCCCTATAGAATTCTTATACCGGCCCCCATAGAATTCTTATACCGGCCCCCATAGAATTCTTATACCGGCCCCCATAGAATTCTTATACCGCCCCCATAGAATTCTTATACCGGCCCCCATAGAATTCTTATACCGGCCCCCATAGAAGTCTTATACCGGCCCCCATGGAATTCTTATACCGGCCCCTATAGAATTCTTATACCGGCCCCCATAGAATTCTTATACCGGCCCCCATAGAATTCTTATACCGCCCCCATAGAATTCTTATACCGCCCCCATAGAATTCTTATACCGGCCCCCATAGAATTCTTATACCGGCCCCCATAGAATTCTTATACCGGCCCCTATAGAATTCTTATACCGGCCCCTATGGAATTCTTATACCGGCCCCTATGGAATTCTTATACCGGCCCCCATAGAATTCTTATACCGCCCCCATAGAATTCTTATACCGCCCCCATAGAATTCTTATACCGGCCCCCATAGAATTCTTATACCGGCCCCCATAGAATTCTTATACCGGCCCCTATAGAATTCTTATACCGGCCCCTATGGAATTCTTATACCGGCCCCTATAGAATTGTTATACCGCCCCCCATAGAGTTGTTATACCGGCCCCTATAGAATTCTTATACCGGCCCCCATAGAATTCTTATACCGGCCCCCACATCAGGTCATCATTTCCTTCTTCATAGAAGGGAAAGTCGTGTATTTTGAAGATCGTATTTTATATACAGACAGATATGAGAGCACATGGGGGGGGGGGGAGCGGAGATATATATATATATATATATATATATACAGCAAATTCCCGTTAAGGGTGGAGGAATCATCAAGGGGGACACCTGTGACTCTGAGAATTTAGGGGTGACCAGAGACCACCTTCCGCAGAAAGAATACACTAAGGTAAGGGGGGGACCTTTTATATCAGTGCCCCCCCCTGGCGGCGCTGTCACTGACCTCCTCTCCGGTGCTCCATGCCGGGATAATCAGTCGGCTCGCTGACTCTGGTTTTCCTATAATCTCCTCTCCACACAAATCTGACTTCTCCCGGGACCCCCATCCCAGCGGCGCTCCCACTCCTCTCCAGACTCCCCCTCAGAGACGGCACACATGATATAAGACAAGAGGTGGTCAGAGGTTGTGGGCATAGTACAGGAGATGTCAGATATGTCAGCCTCACTGTGCCCGTCAATGCAGCCTCACTGTGCCCGTCAATGCAGCCTCACTGTGCCCGTCAAGGCAGCCTCACTGTGCCCATCAATGCAGCCTCACTGTGCCCGTCAATGCAGCCTCACTGTGCCCGTCAATGCAGCCTCACTGTGCCCGTCAATGCAGCCTCACTGTGCCCGTCAAGGCAGCCTCACTGTGCCCATCAATGCAGCCTCACTGTGCCCATCAATGCAGCCTCACTGTGCCCGTCAATGCAGCCTCACTGTGCCCGTCAATGCAGCCTCACTGTGCCCGTCATTGCAGCCTCACTGTGCCCGTCATTGCAGCCTCACTGTGCCCGTCAATGCAGCCTCACTGTGCCCGTCAATGCAGCCTCACTGTGCCCGTCAATGCAGCCTCACTGTGCCCGTCAATGCAGCCTCACTGTGCCCGTCAATGCAGCCTCACTGTGCCCGTCAATGCAGCCTCACTGTGCCCGTCATTGCAGCCTCACTGTGCCCGTCATTGCAGCCTCACTGTGCCCGTCATTGCAGCCTCACTGTGCCCGTCATTGCAGCCTCACTGTGCCCGTCATTGCAGCCTCACTGTGCCCGTCATTGCAGCCTCACTGTGCCCGTCAATGCAGCCTCACTGTGCCCGTCATTGCAGCCTCACTGTGCCCGTCATTGCAGCCTCACTGTGCCCGTCATTGCAGCCTCACTGTGCCCGTCAATGCAGCCTCACTGTGCCCGTCAATGCAGCCTCACTGTGCCCGTCAATGCAGCCTCACTGTGCCCGTCATTGCAGCCTCACTGTGCCCGTCAATGCAGCCTCACTGTGCCCGTCAATGCAGCCTCACTGTGCCCGTCATTGCAGCCTCACTGTGCCCGTCATTGCAGCCTCACTGTGCCCGTCATTGCAGCCTCACTGTGCCCGTCAATGCAGCCTCACTGTGCCCGTCATTGCAGCCTCACTGTGCCCGTCATTGCAGCCTCACTGTGCCCGTCATTGCAGCCTCACTGTGCCCGTCAATGCAGCCTCACTGTGCCCGTCAATGCAGCCTCACTGTGCCCGTCATTGCAGCCTCACTGTGCCCGTCAATGCAGCCTCACTGTGCCCGTCAATGCAGCCTCACTGTGCCCGTCAGTGCAGCCTCACTGTGCCCGTCAGTGCAGCCTCACTGTGCCCGTCAGTGCAGCCTCACTGTGCCTGTCAGTGCAGCCTCACTGTGCCCGTCAGTGCAGCCTCACTGTGCCCGTCAGTGCAGCCTCACTGTGCCCGTCAGTGCAGCCTCACTGTGCCCGTCAGTGCAGCCTCACTGTGAATTTCCCGCTGTACCCCCTCAGAGCTGACTCTGACGTTTGGCCGCGTTGTGACAAAAGTCCCGCCCTCCTCCTAGTTCAGCTCGTGTGATAGGCTGAGTGTTCTGTCTATCACACGATCTGGTCTAGGAGGAGGGCGGGACTTTTGTCACAGCGCGGCCAAACGTCAGAGCTCTGAGGGGGTACAGCGGCCTCCCGCTGTGTAAGGGAGGGAGAGAGGGGGAGCGCTGCCCGCAGCCACGGCTCACAGCCTGGTAGCCCAGTCCGGCCCTGACGACGATCAGAGGTCCCCTAACCTTAGGAGGCAGATTAGAAGGAGCTGGGGGAGGGGCTGCTGCTCTCGGCCGATCAGAAAGTGAGTCCTAAGACTCCCTGGCCAATCAGGTCTCAGGAACTGCTTCCTGATTGGCTGGGAGGAGAATATGGAAGACAATAGTGAATAATAATTTTCTATTGCCACACAACTGGATGGATTTAAGGCGCAGTGCTCCGCCCCCCTGAGACCACCCTTTTTTTGAAGCCAATTAGAGCCATTGGACGGGCCACCACTGGTCACTTCAAGGAAAGATGGCGGAGCGTGGTGTCTAGTCGATGGATGGTGACATCATAGTAACAAATACATATAAGCCACGCCTCCATCCCTTCCACCGACACAAACCAGAACAAATGCCCACTGGACAAAACTGGGCACTCCCCCTTCCTGCCCCCCAATACTGAACACTCCCCCTTCCTGCCCCCCCAATACCGGACACTTTCCCTTCCTGCCCCCCCAATACCGGACACTTTCCCTTCCTGCCCCCCCAATACCGGACACTTTCCCTTCCTGCCCCCCCAATACCGGACACTTTCCCTTCCTGCCCCCCCAATACCGGACACTTTCCCTTCCTGCCCCCCCAATACCGGACACTTTCCCTTCCTGCCCCCCCAATACCGGACACTTTCCCTTCCTGCCCCCCCAATACCGGACACTTTCCCTTCCTGCCCCCCCAATACCAGACACTTTCCCTTCCTGCCCCCCCAATACCAGACACTTTCCCTTCCTTCCCCCCCAATACCGGACACTTTCCCTTCCTGCCCCCCAAATACCGGACACTTTCCCTTCCTGCCCCCCAAATACCGGACACTTTCCCTTCCTGCCCCCCCCCAATACCGGACACTTTCCCTTCCTGCCCCCCCCAATACCGGACACTCCCCCTTCCTGCCCCCCCAATACCGGACACTCCCCCTTCCTGCCCAGGCCAATGCTCAGCTTTCAGCACTCTCACACTTTGAATGACAATTACGCGGTCATACAACACTGTACACAAGTAGAGATTTCTATTGGTGATATTTAATCAATACCGGGCAAGAAAAGACAAAACATTATTTCTTCATTTCTGTTAATAAAAGTATTTGATTTTTCTCCTTTTACTGATTGGCGGCACTGATTGGCGGCACTGATGAGGCGGCACTGATTGGCACTGATTGGCGGCACTGATGAGGCGGCACTGATTGGCGGCACTGATGAGGCGGCACTGATTGGCACTGATTGGCGGCACTGATGAGGCGGCACTGATTGGCGGCACTGATGAGGCGGCACTGATTGGCACTGATGAGGCGGCACTGATTGGCACTGATGAGGCGGCACTGATGAGGCGGCACTGATTGGCACTGATGAGGCGGCACTGATGAGGCGGCACTGATTGGCAGCACTGATGAGGCGGCACTGATTGGCACTGATTGGCACTGATGAGGCGGCACTGATTGGCACTGATTGGCACTGATGAGGCGGCACTGATTGGCACTGATGAGGCGGCACTGATTGGCACTGATGAGGCGGCACTGATTGGCGGCACTGATTGGCACTGATGAGGCGGCACTGATGAGGCGGCACTGATGAGGCGGCACTGATTGGCGGCACTGATGAGGCGGCACTGGCCAGGTGGGCATTTCCCATAATTCCATAGGAAGTGCTGGCAGGATGGGCACAGTCCGCACACATTGGCAGAGCGGGGGTGGGGGGGATGTTGGAGTCGGTTCGCCTCATCAGGCAGGACTGACAGTTGTAGATAATGGAAGCGGTGCGGCCGGTGTGTGTGCAGGAGGGGGAAGTAACGAGAAATGATACGGCGCCCCCTGGGGCAGCTTGACACGCTATTCCTCGCGCATGGATGACCCTTTACACGCAACTGTTGGCACAACAAAGAAAATAGCCAGAGATTTCCCCTCCCCCGCCACCGCCCCCATTCTCCGAGACTGGAACCTTCCGCCTCTACTCATCACTATAGAGTGTAAGCTTCTGGGACAAGAGAGCACACTGACTGTATGTACATTTCCATCTCTTTAGTCACGTTTTAATACACGCTGATGTCCGTGGTAGTAGTGATATCAGTGGTAGAGCCCAGTGCAGATCACAGTACAAGAAAATGCCCATCAACACAGCCTCACCCTGTACCTGCATCTTAGCCTGACCCTGTGCCCACATCTCAGCCTCACCTGTGCCCACATCTCAGCCTCACCATGTGCCCAGGAACGCAGCCTCACCTGTGCCCACATCTCAGCCTCACCATGTGCCCAGGAATGCAGCCTCACCTGTGCCCACATCTCAGCCTGACCCTGTGCCCAGGAATGCAGCCTGACCCTGTGCCCACATCTCAGTCTCACCAGTGCCCATCAATGCAGCCTGACCCTTTGCCCAGGAATTCAGCCTCACCTGTGCCCACATCTCAGCCTCACCTGTGCCCACATCTCAGCCTCACCAGTGCCCATCAATACAGCCTCACCATTTGCACAGCAATGCAGCCTCACTTATGCCCACATCTCAGACTCACCAGTGCCCATCAATACAGCCTCACCATTTGCCCAGCAATGCAGTCTCACCTGTGCCCACATCTCAGCCTCACCAGTGCTCATCAATGTAGCCTGACCCTGTGCCCATCAATGCAGCCTCACCAGTGCCCATCCATGCAGCCTCACCCTTTACCCAGGATTGCTGTCTCACCAGTGCCCAGGAATGCTGTCTCACCAGTGCCCAGGAATGTAGCCTCACCTGTGCCCACATCTCAGCCTCACCTGTGCCCATCAACGCAGCCTGACCCTTTGCCCAGGAATGCAGCCTCACCTGTGCCCACATCTCAGCCTGACCCTGTGCCCAGGAACGCAGCCTGACCCTGTGCCCAGGAATGCAGCCTCACCTGTGCCCACATCTCAGCCTCACCTGTGCCCATCAATGCAGCCTCACCTGTGCCCATCAATGCAGCCTCACCTGTGCCCAGGAATGCAGCCTCACCAGTGCCCATCAATACAGCCTCACCCTTTACCCAGGAATGCAGCCTCACCAGTGCCCACATCTCAGCCTCACCAGTGCCCAGGAATGCTGTCTCACCAGTGCCCAGGAATGCTGTCTCACCAGTGCCCAGGAATGTAGCCTCACCTGTGCAGAGAATCAGAGAGAGGGGAGCCGGCCGGATCATCAAACAGGCCGACGTCGCCTCTGTGTCAGCTTTATTTGAATCGCCGGGTGCCCGCTGTTACACAAGTCCCGCCTCCTGGACCGACTTCCACCCATGATAGGCATCAAATGTCCCAGCATTGGACAAGTGTGCTGTCTGTCAAAGGAGCCATACCAGGAGGCGGGACTTCATATGATGGCAGGCACCTGGCGATTTAAATTAAAGCTAACACAGCGGGTGACACCGGCCTGACACCCGCCAGTGTGTGGCACCCAGGGTAGACCCCCCCGCCTCTGCATCTGCCCTGCAATCCGGGGACAGACTGTTTTCGGGGACAGTGTTCTCAGTCCGGGGACTTTCCCCAGAAACCGGGGACATCTGGTCACCCTAGTCTGGGGGTCCCAGTAGGGTCTGGAGATTGTGGGGTTGTGGTAAGCCTGAGGGCTATGGTAGGTCTGGAGGTCTCAGTAGGGTTGGGGTAGGTCTGGGGGTTGCAATATTGTGGTAGGTCCGGGGGGGTCATGGTGTTGTGGTAGGTCTGGAGATCGCGGTGTTGTGGTAGGTCTGCAGGTCCCGGGTTGTGGTAGGTCTGGAGATCGTAGTGTTGTAGGACTGGGGGTCATGGTAGGTCTGGGGGTCATGGGGCTGCGGTAGGTCTGGAGGTCCCGGGGCTGCTGGAGGTCCCCGGGCTGCCGTAGGTCTGGAGGTCCCGGGGCTGCCGTAGGTCTGGAGGTCCCGGGGCTGCCGTAGGTCTGGAGGTCCCGGGGCTGTGGTAGGTCTGGGGGTCGCAGGGTTTTGGTAGGTCTGGAGGTCGTAGTGTTGTAGGACTGGGGGTCATGGTAGGTCTGGGGGTCATGGGGCTGCGGTAGGTCTGGAGGTCCCGGGGCTGTGGTAGGTCTGGAGGTCCCGGGGCTGTGGTAGGTCTGGGGGTCATGGGGCTGCGGTAGGTCTGGAGGTCCCGGGGCTGCGGTAGGTCTGGAGGTCTCAGTGTTTTGGTAGGTCTGGAGGTCGTAGTGTTGTAGGACTGGGGGTCATGGTAGGTCTGGGGGTCGCAGGGTCGCGGTAGGTCTAGGGGGGGTCACGGTGTTGCAGCAGGCCTGGGGGTCCCAGTAGGCATTTCATTGGGCATTGCATTATTTTGCCTTCAGGTGTGATGTCACCCTGCAGCGAGTAGCAGAAGTAGGTCAGAGCTGGGAAGATGTGAGATTTCAATCTTTCACTCCGGTGTCACAGGCCGCCAACTTTTATTCATAGTGTTCCCAGCACAGAGCAATATCCCAGGATTTGAAGGATTTCATGGTACACAGAGACACATCGTTCTGTTGGACCCCTGTGACCCCCAGCTGTTCCTGAGCAGAAAATGAGGATAGGTGTCACTTCCTGTGCCAGTCCGGAAATATCCCAGCGAGACAACGCTCTCCACAATCTCACCTACAAGGAGAGAAGAGGGGTGAGGAACTCCCCTGAGGAACACCCCAAATCTGAACTGACTTTAGCAGGAGTGACGCTGAACTGTCTGCAATCCTCAGACCTCACACAAGGGGTTAATATCCCAGGAATGAGCCCCGCCATCTCCTCCCCGGCATCCTCTCCTCACTCAGGAGATAATAATACAAAGTATAAAAGTCAATATTTGCTGTTTCCTCAACACAAATCTTGTTGGTTCAGCAAATGAAAAAACTTCAGAGAAGAAGGCGGGTGGAAGGGCGCCATCCACGGTCAGAGGGGAGAAGGAGCGGATTGTGTGGGATGAGCCGGAACTTTCCTCCATCGATTCGGAATCTGCTGCAGTTGTGTATTTGGGGTGCTGCAATCCAGTGGTGGAGTTTCCTGTGATGAATTTATAACGGGACAATCCTACCTTTACGGGACAGAAATGGCGAGGAACGATTTATACGCGGTTTAGTTCTGAGATGTTATTTATCAATCAAATTGTCTGTCTGCAATTTTATCACAGCTGGTCTCACCTAAACTAAAACCTCTCCAGTCCATCTACCTGTCCGCCTTCTACCTGTCCCCTTCTGCCTGTCCCCCTTCTACCTGTCCCCTTCTGCCTGTCCCCCTTCTACCTGTCCCCCTTCTACCTGTCCCCCTTCTACCTGTCCGCCTTCTACCTGTCCGCCTTCTACCTGTCCCCCTTCTGCCTGTCCGCCTTCTACCTGTCCCCCTTCTGCCTGTCCCCCTTCTGCCTGTCCGCCTTCTACCTGTCCCCCTTCTACCTGTCCCCCTTCTGCCTGTCCGCCTTCTACCTGTCCCCCTTCTACCTGTCCCCCTTCTGCCTGTCCGCCTTCTACCTGTCCCCCTTCTGCCTGTCCGCCTTCTACCTGTCCGCCTTCTACCTGTCCCCCTTCTACCTGTCCCCCTTCTACCTGTCCCCCTTCTACCTGTCCCCCTTCTACCTGTCCGCCTTCTACCTGTCCCCCTTCTGCCTGTCCCCCTTCTGCCTGTCCGCCTTCTGCCTGTCCGCCTTTTACCTGACCACCTTTTCTGTCTTATTATTCATATATTACTAAATACATAGCCTGAGATAATGGAGTTCAAACCAGTTCCTTGTAACTGCAGGAATGGTGGAGCAATTCATCCTCCAAATTTATAGCAGAAGCATTGAAGTCTTTCAAGCCATTCTCAACTAAGCTTCTCTTTCCAGCAATGACCCAGCACCTCAGATGGCACCCCCCCCCCCCCAGCAATGACCCAGCACCTCAGATGGTGCCCCCCCCCCCCCCCCCCCAGCAATGACCCAGCACCTCAGATGGTGCCCCCCCCCAGCAATGACCCAGCACCTCAGATGGCACCCCCCCCCCCAGCAATGACCCAGCACCTCAGATGGTGCCCCCCCCCCCAGCAATGACCCAGCACCTCAGATGGTGCCCCCCCCCCCCCAGCAATGACTCAGCACCTCAGATGGCACCCCCCCCCCCAGCAATGACCCAGCACCTCAGATGGTGCCCCCCCCCCCCCAGCAATGACCCAGCACCTCAGATGGCACCCCCCCCCCCAGCAATGACCCAGCACCTCAGATGGTGCCCCCCCCCCCAGCAATGACCCAGCACCTCAGATGGCACCCCCCCCCCAGCAATGACCCAGCACCTCAGATGGTGCCCCCCCCCCAGCAATGACCCAGCACCTCAGATGGCGCCCCCCCCCCCCCCAGCAATGACCCAGCACCTCAGATGGTGCCCCCCCCCCCAGCAATGACCCAGCACCTCAGATGGTGCCCCCCCCCAGCAATGACCCAGCACCTCAGATGGCGCCCCCCCCCCCCCCCAGCAATGACCCAGCACCTCAGATGGCGCCCCCCCCCCCCAGCAATGACCCAGCACCTCAGATGGCGCCCCCCCCCCCCCAGCAATGACTTAGCATCTTAGCCCACCCTGCCCCCTCCTCCCAGCAGTGAATCAGAAGCTCAGCTCACCCTGCCCCACAGCAGTGACCCAGCAGCTCAACTTCCACCTCAGCGGACCTTTCTCCAATCCACAATGGGCGATTGTCCCAACCACTCTACAATGGGCGATTGTCCCAACCACTCTACAATGGGCGATTGTCCCAACCACTCTACAATGGGCGATTGTCCCAACCACTCTACAATGGGCGATTGTCCCAACCACTCTACAATGGACGATTGTCCCAACCACTCTACAATGGCCGGTTGTCCCAACCACTCTACCATGGCCGGTTGTCCCAACCACTCTACCATGGCCGGTTGTCCCAACCACTCTACCATGGACGATTGTCCCAACCACTCTACAATGGCCGGTTGTCCCAACCACTCTACCATGGCCGGTTGTCCCAACCACTCTACCATGGCCGGTTGTCCCAACCACTCTACCATGGCCGGTTGTCCCAACCACTCTACCATGGCCGGTTGTCCCAACCACTCTACAATGGCCGGTTGTCCCAACCACTCTACAATGGCCGGTTGTCCCAACCACTCTACAATGGACGATTGTCCCAACCACTCTACAATGGGTGGTTGTCCCAACCACTCTGCAATGGGCGATTGTCCCAACCACTCTACAATGGACGGTTGTCCCAACCACTCTACAATGGGCGGTTGTCCCAACCACTCTACAATGGGCGATTGTCCCAACCACTCTACAATGGACGGTTGTCCCATCCACTCTACAATGGACGATTGTCCCAACCACTCTACAATGACGGTTGTCCCAACCACTCTACAATGGACGATTGTCCCAACCACTCTACAATGGACGGTTGTCCCAACCACTCTACAATGGCCGATTGTCCCAACCACTCTACAATGGACGATTGTCCCAACCACTCTACAATGGGCGATTGTCCCAACCACTCTACCATGGCCGGTTGTCCCAACCACTCTACAATGGACGATTGTCCCAACCACTCTACAATGGGCGGTTGTCCCAACCACTCTACAATGGGCGATTGTCCCAACCACTCTACAATGGACGATTGTCCCAACCACTCTACAATGGACGGTTGTCCCATCCACTCTACAATGGACGGTTGTCCCAACCACTCTACAATGGCCGGTTGTCCCAACCACTCTACAATGGACGATTGTCCCATCCACTCTACAATGGACGGTTGTCCCAACCACTCTACAATGGACGGTTGTCTCAACCACTCTACAATGGACGGTTGTCCCAACCACTCTACAATGGACGATTGTCCCAACCACTCTACAATGGACGGTTGTCCCAACCACTCTACAATGGCCGATTGTCCCAACCACTCTACAATGGACGGTTGTCCCAACCACTCTACAATGGCCGATTGTCCCAACCACTCTACAATGGGCGATTGTCGCAACCACTCTACAATGGGCGATTGTCGCAACCACTCTACAATGGGCGATTGTCCCAACCACTCTACAATGGACGATTGTCCCAACCACTCTACAATGGACGATTGTCCCAACCACTCTACAATGGGCGATTGTCCCAACCACTCTACAATGGACGGTTGTCCCAACCACTCTACAATGGGCGATTGTCCCAACCACTCTACAATGGGCGATTGTCCCAACCACTCTACAATGGGCGATTGTCCCAACCACTCTACAATGGGTGGGTTCTCTGCACTGGGACAAGGTTCGGGTAACACACAATGGTGCCTCATCTCTGTGTCTGGAAAAGCTGGCGGGCCGATGACACGACAAACTGGTTCTGTTTTCTGTGGGTTATCGGCAATAATTAGGGGTTCAGTTTCCTGCAGGTGTGACCAGCAGCCGAAGCCCCGAATTCTGCCGCAGATTGTCTGAGCGCCGTTACCTGTATTTACTGTTGTTTTCTGACTCCTGGTGGCCCCCCGACTCCCGCACCTCATTACCGGGAAAATGACTCCCCACCCCCGACCCCCGCACCTCATTACCGGGAAAATGACTCCCCCCCCACCCCCGACACCCGCACCTCATTACCGGGAAAATGACTCCCCCCCCCACCCCCGACTCCCGCACCTCATTACCGGGAAAATGATTCCCCTCCCCCCCACCCCCGACACCCGCACCTCATTACCGGGAAAATGACTCCCCTCCCCCCCCCACCCCCGACTCCCGCACCTCATTACCGGGAAAATGATTCCCCTCCCCCCCCACCCCCGACACCCGCACCTCATTACCGGGAAAATGACTCCCCTCCCCCCCCCACCCCCGACTCCCACACCTCATTACCGGGAAAATGATTCCCCTCCCCCCCCACCCCCGACTCCCGCACCTCATTACCGGGAAAATG
The DNA here is from genome assembly GCA_037952925.1 of Lithobates clamitans. NCBI lineage: Eukaryota > Metazoa > Chordata > Amphibia > Anura > Ranidae > Lithobates > Lithobates clamitans. The sequence continues at coordinate 313,132 of JBBGZY010003075.1, forward strand.
ATTCCCCCCCCCCCCCCACCCCGACCCCCGCACCTCATTACCGGGAAAATGATTCCCCCCCCTGACTCCCGCACCGCATTACCGGGAAAATGATTCCCCTTCCCCCCCGACTCCCGCACCTCATTACCGGGAAAATGATTCCCCCCCCCCCGACTCCCGCACCTCCATTACCGGGAAAATGACTCCCCCGACACCCGCACCTCATTACCGGGAAAATGACTCCCCCCCCCCCCCGACACCCGCACCTCATTACCGGGAAAATTACTCCCCCCCCCCACCCCCGACACCCGCACCTCATTACCGGGAAAATGACTCCCCCCCCCCCCCCGACACCCGCACCTCATTACCGGGAAAATTACTCCCCCCCCCCACCCCCGACTCCCGCACCTCATTACCGGGAAAATTACTCCCCCCCCCCCCCCCCCGACTCCAGAGGCAATTGTCTCTGCTGCTTGAAAATCTAAAGGCATCATTTTGTCTGAACAATCTCCAGCCGGATCCCTCTTACAGGACCGAGCGATTATTGTTGTTGGTGACACTCTGTTTATCTGTAAATGTATTTATATTTATTTACATTGGAGGGGACCGATGGACACAATCCGGGACCGACGGACACAATCCGGGACCGATGGACACCTAATCCGGGACCGATGGACACAATCCGGGACCGATGGACACAATCCGGGACCGACGGACACAATCCGGGACCGACGGACACAATCCGGGACCGACGGACACAATCCGGGACCGACGGACACACAATCCGGGACCGACGGACACACAATCCGGGACCGACGGACACACAATCCGGGACCGACGGACACACAATCCGGGACCGACGGACACAATCCGGGACCGACGGACACAATCCGGGACCGACGGACACAATCCGGGACCGACGGACACAATCCGGGACCGATGGACACACAATCCGGGACCGATGGACACACAATCCGGGACCGATGGACACAATCCGGGACCGACGGACACAATCCGGGACCGACGGACACAATCCGGGACCGACGGACACAATCCGGGACCGACGGACACAATCCGGGACCGACGGACACAATCCGGGACCGACGGACACAATCCGGGACCGACGGACACACAATCCGGGACCGACGGACACACAATCCGGGACCGACGGACACAATCCGGGACCGACGGACACAATCCGGGACCGATGGACACACAATCCGGGACCGATGGACACAATCCGGGACCGATGGACACAATCCGGGACCGATGGACACAATCCGGGACCGACGGACACAATCCGGGACCGACGGACACAATCCGGGACCGACGGACACAATCCGGGACCGACGGACACAATCCGGGACCGACGGACACACAATCCGGGACCGACGGACACACAATCCGGGACCGACGGACACACAATCCGTGACCGACGGACACACAATCCGGGACCGACGGACACACAATCCGGGACCGACGGACACACAATCCGGGACCGACGGACACAATCCGGGACCGATGGACACAATCTGTGACAGACATTTGACTTGAATGCTGAATACATTGATGGAGTGACTTCTAGAAGATCCTTTGAGCTCCTCCCCCCATATGATGTACACAAAGCGAGCGAATGGTTCGCCGCACACGGGACAGGAGAGGGTTAATCTTCCCGGCTCCGCCGCCTACAAATTGCCCATTTTTCATTAAAACTGAAAGGATTTCTGACATCGGAATCATCCTGGAAAAGACGCCCCAACGTGCCCCCCGACACCTGCCCCCGCGTGACCCCTCCACGTTCGATGTGTGCAGACAGGAGGGTCTCCGGGGAGGCCGATCGCACATCAATCTATCATCTTCTCTGAAGTTGGAAGGACACCTTGAAAAGTTCTTTTTTTTCTGAAAAGAAGGAAGCGGGAAGAATTTGCTGCGTTCCGTGGGGAAGCGATCGCATATCTGACAGCAGGAATGAATGTGAACAGCGACTGTATAAACTGTGCGTCCGCATTCATAGAGGGGAGAGGGGAGAGGTGGACGCACATCACCGACCTCCCGAGAATCGTGGTGTCACCGGCCTCCCGAGAATCGTGATGTCACCGGCCTCCCGAGAGTCGTGATGTCACCGGCCTCCCGAGAGTCGTGATGTCACCGGCCTCCCGAGAGTCGTGATGTCACCGGCCTCCCGAGAGTCGTGATGTCACCGGCCTCCCGAGACTCATGGTGTCACGGGCCTCCCGAGGGTCATGTCACGGGCCTCCCGAGAGTCATGTCACCGGCCTCCCGAGAATCATGTCACCGGCCTCCCGAGAGTCGTGGTGTCACCGGCCTCCCGAGAGTCGTGGTGTCACCGGCCTCCCGAGAATCATGTCACCGGCCTCCCGAGAGTCGTGATGTCACCGGCCTCCCGAGAATCATGTCACCGACCTCCCGAGAATCGTGGTGTCACCGACCTCCTGAGAGTCATGTCACCGGCCTCCCGAGAATCGTGGTGTCACCGACCTCCTGAGAGTCATGTCACCGGCCTCCCGAGAATCATGTCACCGGCCTCCCGAGAATCATGTCACCGACCTCCCGAGAATCATGTCACCGACCTCCCGAGAATCATGTCACCGGCCTCCCGAGAATCATGTCACCGACCTCCCGAGAATCATGTCACCGGCCTCCCGAGAATCATGTCACCGGCCTCCCGAGAATCATGTCACCGGCCTCCCGAGAATCATGTCACCGGCCTCCCGAGAGTCGTGATGTCACCGGCCTCCCGAGAGTCGTGATGTCACCGGCCTTCCGAGAATCATGTCACCGGCCTTCCGAGAATCATGTCACCGACCTCCCAAGAGTCATGGTGTCACCGGCCTCCCGAGAGTCGTGATGTCACCGGCCTCCTGAGAGTCGTGATGTCACCGGCCTCCCGAGAGTCGTGATGTCACCGGTCTCCCGAGAGTCGTGATGTCACCGGTCTCCCGAGAGTCGTGATGTCACCGGCCTCCCGAGAGTCGTGGTGTCACCGGCCTCCCGAGAGTCGTGGTGTCACCGGCCTCCCGAGAGTCGTGGTGTCACCGGCCTCCCGAGAGTCGTGGTGTCACCGGCATCTCCCTTTCCTGAAATGAGAGAAGAGCCAAGACTGACGCTAACCTGACACCACAGAAGGTCCTGGGAGCGTCCCACCTGTGTCTCTCCCACCTTCATCTCCTCCATGTGAGGCCATCATCTTCTCTGAGCCAAAACACCAACATATGGAGGCCCTGAGAGACCTTCACAGCAGATGAGGCTCTCCAGCCTGCAAATCGCACTTCTCCATGGAGGAATGGCCGCCTTTCTTCCCGGGGGGGTTCCACGCAGGCCCAATACAAAGGACAGGGCGGTCTTCTATGTTAGTGACCGGGCTGCTTCACAGACTTAGAAATGAGGTCATAGAAGGTGAAATGGTGAAGAGTCAGAAGGTTGGCCTGATATGCAATCTGAGGTAATAGATCATATTCCCCTCAGTGCATGATTCCTGGCCACCATCACTGTTGGCGCTATTATAGTCTGGAAACACCGGAGTTTAGGCCTCTCGACTTTTAAGACATATGATCTGAAAAGTGGGTGTGGCTTGCCATTTTTTGGGCGTGGCTTTTAATTGCAGGCTCCATAAATCCTTTTGTATGGAAATTCAGAAATAACGTTCAGCGGTCACCAAACTCAACAACCTCGTCATAAAAATTCAGATTGTTCATCGACTCCCAACCATCATCTGTATATGAAGATCATTTCATAAACGATAATTAAACTCCTAGTAAAATAAGAATAATTCTATCCAGTATTTTCACTGACGTGTGGGCGTGTCCTCTTGGTATCGGCAGCCGCCATTATGATGTCACAATGCTTCACTTTTAGAAAATTCACAGCAATCCGTTCTTTAGCACCAATTCTTTTGCTTTGGGTGAACTTGGTGGACCTCTAATGGAGTTTGAGGCTTGTTTACTCTCTGACCCTCCAGAAGAATCTAAGGTGGGTTCACTCTTTGGTTTTCTGACTGGATTTAGGGGGGCCTGTACTCCCTGGATCTCCAGCAGAGGTCGGGGTGCTCCTATATTGCAGTTTTCTTTAATACATGGTGAAGTTCCTCTGATGGCCTAAACTTTGGGAAGAGATCTCTGGCACAGTCACTTTCCATGCAACTCGGACATTTCTGGTCCATAAGGACGGTCTTTACAGGAAAATCGTGAAGATATCCAGCAATTCGTTCAGGAGATTCCTTCCTCCGACAGACGAGGAGAACGAAGAACAACTTCACTGATCAATCGATACGAGGAGCGCAATGTATACAGAGCGCCTCTCTCTTCTAATAAATTATTAAGAAACTTTTATATTTATGCAGAGCTTCCAGAGTGTTCTCCAAGTTTAGATATTTCCTCTTTGTGATGACAAGTCCCGCTCTACCCTCCTTCACTGACTTTTAAGTATCTCAGAAGCCTTCATTCTGATCCACTTCTGACCACAAGTATTCCTCTAGACCAGTGATGGAGAACCTTGCCACTCCAGATGTTTTGGAACTACATTTCCCATGATGCTCACCTACACTGCAGAGTGCATGAGCATCATGGGAAATGTAGTTCCAAAACATCTGGGGTGCCAAGGTTCACCATCACTGGTCTAGCACTTCCTTCTAGATGGTGGAAATAGTTACATAGAAGGTGAGGTTGAAAAAAAGTCCATCAAGTCCAACCTATGTGTGTGATTATATGTCAGTATTACATTACATATCCCTGTATATTGCGGTCATTCAGGTGATTATCTAATAGTTTCTTGAAGCTATCAATGCTCCCCGCTGAGACCACCGCCTGTGGAAGGGAATTCCACATCCTTGCCGCTCTTACAGTAAAGAACCCTCTACATAGTTTAAGGTTAAACTTCTTTTCTTCTCATTGTAATGAGTGGCCACGAGTCTTGTTAAACTCTTATGTGAAAAGGTTTTCTCCCTATTGTGGGGTCACCAGTCCGGTATTTGTATATTGTGGGGTCACCAGTCCGGTATTTGTATATTGTGGGGTCACCAGTCCGGTATTTATATATTGTGGGGTCACCAGTCCGGTATTTGTATATTGTGGGGTCACCAGTCCGGTATTTGTATATTGTGGGGTCACCAGTCCGGTATTTGTATATTGTGGGGTCACCAGTCCGGTATTTGTATATTGTGGGGTCACCAGTCCGGTATTTGTATATTGTGGGGTCACCAGTCCGGTATTTGTATATTGTGGGGTCACCAGTCCGGTATTTAAATATTGTGGGGTCACCAGTCCGGTATTTATATATTGTGGGGTCACCAGTCCGGTATTTATATATTGTGGGGTCACCAGTCCGGTATTTATATATTGTGGGCTCACCAGTCCGGTATTTCTATATTGTGGGGTCACCAGTCCGGTATTTATATATTGTGGGGTCACCAGTCCGGTATTTATATATTGTGGGGTCACCAGTCCGGTATTTATATATTGTGGGGTCACCAGTCCGGTATTTCTATATTGTGGGGTCACCAGTCCGGTATTTGTATATTGTGGGGTCACCAGTCCGGTATTTGTATATTGTGGGGTCACCAGTCCGGTATTTGTATATTGTGGGGTCACCAGTCCGGTATTTATACAATGAAATCATATCCCCTCTCAAGCGTCTCTTCTCCAGAGAGAATAAGTTCAGAGCTCACAACCTTTCCTCATAACTAAGATCCTCCAGACCCTTTATTAGCTTTGTTGCCCTTCTTTGTAGTCGCTCCATTTCCAGTACATCCTTCCTGAGGACTGGTGCCCAGAACTGGACAGCATACTCCAGGTGCGGCCGGACCAGAGTCTTGTAGAGCGGGAGAATTATCGTTTTATCTCTGGAGTTGATCCCTTTTTAATGCCAATATTCTGTTTGCTTTGTTAGCAGCAGCTTGGCATTGCATGTCATTGCTGAGCCTATCATCTACTAGGACCCCCAGGTCCTTTTCCATCCTAGATCCCCCCAGAGGTTCTCCCCCCAGTCTATAGATTGACTTCAGATTTTTACCACCCAAATACATTATTTTACATTTTTCTACATTGAACCTCATTTGCCATGTAGTTGCCCCTCCCCCATTCATTTGTTCAGATCTTTTTGCAAGATTTCCACATCCTGCGGAGAAGTTATTGCCCTGCTTAGCTTAGTATCGTCTGCAAATACAGAGATTGAACTGTTTATCCCATCCTCCAGGTCGTTTATGAACAAATTAAATAGGATTGGTCCCAGCACAGAACCCTGGGGAACCCCACTACCCACCCCTGACCATTCTGAGTACTCCCCATTTATCACCACCCTCTGAACTCGCCCTTGTAGCCAGTTTTCAATCCATGTACTCACCCTATGGTCCATGTACTCACCCTATGGTCCATGCCAACGCACCTTATTTTGTACAGTAAACGTTTATGGGGAACTGTGTCAAATGCTTTTGTAAAATCCAGATACACCACGTCTACGGGCCTTCCTTTATCTAGATGGCAACTTACCTCCTCATAGAAGGTTAATAGATTGGTTTGGCAAGAACGATTCTTCATGAATCCATGCTGATTACTGCTAATGATATCATTCTTATTACTAAAATCTTGTATATAGTCCCTTATCATCCCCTCCAAGAGTTTACATACTATTGATGTTAGGCTAACTGGTCTGTAATTCCCAGGGATGTTTTTTGGGCCATTTTTTAAATATTGGTGCTACATTGGCTTTTCTCCAATCAGCTGGTACCATTCCAGTCAGTAGATTGTCAGTAAAAATTAGGAACAATGGTCTGGCAATCACCTGACTGAGTTCCCTAAGTACCCTCGGGTGCAAGCCATCTGGTCCCGGTGATTTATTAATGTTAAGTTTCTCAAGTCTAATTTTAATTCCGTCCTCTGTTAACCATGGAGGTGCTTCCTGTGTTGTGTCCTGAGGATAAACACTGCAGTTTTGGTTACTGAAGCCCCCCGATTCACTCGTGAAGACTGAGGAGAAGAATAAATTCAATACCTTCGCCATCTCCCCATCCTTTGTAACCAGATGTCCTTCCTCATTCTTTATGGGGCCAATATGGTCTGTCCTCCCTTTTTTACTGTTTTATATACTTAAAGAAATATACCACGTCCACCCCTCTGTCCAAGGTTTTACTTACCTCCTTCATAAAAATAAATCAGGTTTATCTGAACGTCTGTCTTTTATGAATCCATGATGTCCGTTCAGGGCCGTCTTTAATGCAGGGGAAAAGGGGCAGCTGCCCTGGGCCCTGTTATTGTTGTGGGGCCAAAGCAGCTGCCTCATACTTGCCAACTATCCCAGTTTAAATTCCCTTATAGCTTGAAGTTTTAGTCCTGTGCTGTGTCCCGATATCTCAGTGTGAAGTGATGCTACTAATGCTGCCCAGCTCTGCCCTATTGCCATGTACAGATGACTCCCCTCTAGACCCTGTGTTTACATGTAAATAACCGGCATCAATATGTAAATAAAGGCGGCATTCATATGTAGATCATGCCCCTCTGCAGTGAGGAGATGATGTGCTGTAACCTCTAGCAACCAATCAGTGAGCAGTAATACTGTACAGTAATCTCTAGCAACCAACCAACAAGCAGAAATCATGTGCTGTAACGTCTAGCAACTAATCAGTGAGCAGTAATGTGTGCTGTAACGTCTAGCAACTAATCAGTGAGCAGTAATGTGTGCTGTAACCTCTAGCAACCAGTCAATGAGTGGTAACGATACACTGTAACCTCTGGCAACCAATCGCAATCGCTGCCTGATCTGATACATTAAACTGATTTTAAGTCTAGCTGCTATTTATTGTACGTCTCAGAGAAGGTGGAGAGCAAAATAGCATGGAGGGGGGGGGGCAAGAAAACATTTGCCCAGGGTCCAATCAATATTAAAGACGGCCCAGGGTCCAATCAATATTAAAGACGGCCCAGGGTCCAATCAATATTAAAGACGGCCCAGGGTCCAATCAATATTAAAGACGGCCCTGGGTCCAATCAATATTAAAGACGGCCCTGGGTCCAATCAATATTAAAGACGGCCCAGGGTCCAATCAATATTAAAGACGGCCCAGGGTCCAATCAATATTAAAGATGGTCCTGGGTCCAATCAATATTAAAGACGGCCCTGGGTCCAATCAATATTAAAGACGGCCCTGGGTCCGTTGCTTAAAATGTTTTTTCCAGCGAGAACTCGTCTGTCTTTTATTAAACTCTCCAGTATCTTCCCGACTATAGAAGTTACACTAAGAGGTCTATAGAGACTTGGTGAAGACTTTGTTCCCTTTTTATATACGAGCACCACATTGTGTGCCCCTTATTACAATTATTATCCCTCTTCCTTCACTCGCTCTTCCTGTCCTCATTGCTCCTCCCTCTTCCTTCACTCGCTCTTCCTGTCCTCATTGCTCCTCCCTCTTCCTTCACTCGCTCTTCCTGTCCTCGCTCCTCCTTCACTCGCTCTTCCTGTCCTCATTGCTCCTCCCTCTTCCTTCACTCGCTCTTCCTGTCCTCATTGCTCCTCCCTCTTCCTTCACTCGCTCTTCCTGTCCTCATTGCTCCTCCCTCTTCCTTCACTCGCTCTTCCTGTCCTCGCTCCTCCTTCACTCGCTCTTCCTGTCCTCATTGCTCCTCCCTCTTCCTTCACTCGCTCTTCCTGTCCTCATTGCTCCTCCCTCCTCCTTCACTCGCTCTTCCTGTCCTCATTGCTCCTCCCTCCTCCTTCACTCGCTCTTCCTCACTGCTCCTCGCTCTTCCTTCACTCGCTCTTCCTCATTGCTCCTCCCTCTTCCTTCACTCGCTCTTCCTGTCCTCGCTCCTCCTTCACTTGCTCTTCCTGTCCTCATTCCTCCTCCCTCTTCCTGTCCTCATTGCTCCTCGCTCTTCCTTCACTCGCTCTTCCTCATTGCTCCTCACTCTTCCTTCACTCGCTCTTCCTCATTGCTCCTCCCTCTTCCTTCACTCGCTCTTCCTGTCCTCGCTCCTCCTTCACTCGCTCTTCCTCATTGCTCCTCGCTCTTCCTTCACTCGCTCTTCCTCATTGCTCCTCGCTCTTCCTTCACTCGCTCTTCCTCATTGCTCCTCCCTCTTCCTTCACTCGCTCTTCCTGTCCTCATTCCTCCTCCCCTCTTCCTTCACTCGCTCTTCCTGTCCTCATTCCTCCTCCCCTCTTCCTTCCTTCGCTCGCTCTTCCTGTCCTCATTCCTCCTCGCTCTTCCTGTCCTGATTGCTCCTCGCTCTTCCTTCACTCACTCTTCCTGTCCTCATTCCTCCTCCCTCTTCCTTTCCTCGCTCTTCCTGTCCTGATTGCTCCTCCCTCTTCCTTCACTCGCTCTTCCTGTCCTCATTGCTCCTTCCTCTTCCTGTCCTCATTCCTCCTCCCTCTTCCTTCACTCGCTCTTCCTGTCCTCATTGCTCCTTGCTCTTCCTTCGCTCGCTCTTCCTGTCCTCATTCCTCCTCCCTCTTCCTGTCCTCATTGCTCCTCGCTCTTCCTTCACTCGCTCTTCCTGTCATCATTCCTCCTCCCTCTTCCTGTCCTGATTGCTCCTCGCTCTTCCTTCACTCACTCTTCCTGTCCTCATTCCTCCTCCCTCTTCCTTTCCTCGCTCTTCCTGTCCTGATTGCTCCTCCCTCTTCCTTCACTCACTCTTCCTGTCCTCATTCCTCCTCCCTCTTCCTTTCCTCGCTCTTCCTGTCCTGATTGCTCCCCCCTCTTCCTTCACTCACTCTTCCTGTCCTCATCGCTCCTCCCTCTTCCTTCACTCGCTCTTCCTGTCCTGATTGCTCCTCCCTCTTCCTTCACTCACTCTTCCTGTCCTCATCGCTCCTCCCTCTTCCTTTCCTCGCTCTTCCTGTCCTGATTGCTCCTCCCTCTTCCTTCACTCGCTCTTCCTGTCCTCATTGCTCCTTCCTCTTCCTGTCCTCATTCCTCCTCCCTGTTCCTTCACTCGCTTTTCCTGTCCTGATTGCTCCTCGCTCTTCCTTCGCTCGCTCTTCCTGTCCTCATTCCTCCTCGCTCTTCCTGTCCTGATTGCTCCTCGCTCTTCCTTCGCTCGCTCTTTCTGTCCTCATTCCTCCTCCCCTCTTCCTTCACTCACTCTTCCTGTCCTCATCGCTCCTCCCTCTTCCTTCACTCGCTCTTCCTGTCCTGATTGCTCCTCGCTCTTCCTTCGCTCGCTCTTTCTGTCCTCATTCCTCCTTGCTCTTCCTTCGCTCGCTCTTCCTGTCCTCATTGCTCCTCCCTCTTCCTTTTCTCGCTCTTCTTGCCCTGATTGCTCCTCCCTCTTCCTTTCCTCGCTCTTCCTGTCCTGATTGCTCCTCGCTCTTCCTTCGCTCACTCTTCCTGTCCTCATTGCTCCTCCCTCTTCCTTCACTCGCTCTTCCTGTCCTCGCTCCTCCTTCACTTGCTCTTCCTGTCCTCATTCCTCCTCCCTCTTCCTGTCCTCATTGCTCCTCGCTCTTCCTTCACTCGCTCTTCCTCATTGCTCCTCGCTCTTCCTTCACTCGCTCTTCCTCATTGCTCCTCCCTCTTCCTTCACTCGCTCTTCCTGTCCTCATTCCTCCTCCCCTCTTCCTTCGCTCGCTCTTCCTGTCCTGATTGCTCCTCGCTCTTCCTTCACTCGCTCTTCCTGTCCTCATTCCTCCTCCCTCTTCCTTTCCTCGCTCTTCCTGTCCTGATTGCTCCTCCCTCTTCCTTCACTCGCTCTTCCTGTCCTCATTCCTCCTCGCTCTTCCTTTCCTCGCTCTTCCTGTCCTCATTCCTCCTCCCTCTTCCTTTCCTCGCTCTTCCTGTCCTCATTCCTCCTCCCTCTTCCTTTCCTCGCTCTTCCTGTCCTCATTCCTCCTCCCTCTTCCTTTCCTCGCTCTTCCTGTCCTCATTCCTCCTCGCTCTTCCTGTCCTCATTCCTCCTCCCTCTTCCTTTCCTTGCTCTTCCTGTCCTCATTCCTCCTCCCTCTTCCTTTCCTCGCTCTTCCTGTCCTCATTCCTCCTCCCTCTTCCTTTCCTCGCTCTTCCTGTCCTCATTCCTCCTCCCTCTTCCTTTCCTCGCTCTTCCTGTCCTGATTGCTCCTCGCTCTTCCTTCACTCGCTCTTCCTGTCCTCATTCCTCCTCGCTCTTCCTGTCCTGATTGCTCCTCCCTCTTCCTTCACTCGCTCTTCCTGTCCTCATTGCTCCTCGCTCTTCCTTCACTCGCTCTTCCTCATTGCTCCTCGCTCTTCCTTCACTCGCTCTTCCTCATTGCTCCTCCCTCTTCCTTCACTCGCTCTTCCTGTCCTCATTCCTCCTCCCCTCTTCCTTCGCTCGCTCTTCCTGTCCTGATTGCTCCTCGCTCTTCCTTCACTCGCTCTTCCTGTCCTCATTCCTCCTCCCTCTTCCTTTCCTCGCTCTTCCTGTCCTGATTGCTCCTCCCTCTTCCTTCACTCGCTCTTCCTGTCCTCATTCCTCCTCGCTCTTCCTTTCCTCGCTCTTCCTGTCCTCATTCCTCCTCCCTCTTCCTTTCCTCGCTCTTCCTGTCCTCATTCCTCCTCCCTCTTCCTTTCCTCGCTCTTCCTGTCCTCATTCCTCCTCCCTCTTCCTTTCCTCGCTCTTCCTGTCCTCATTCCTCCTCCCTCTTCCTTTCCTCGCTCTTCCTGTCCTCATTCCTCCTCGCTCTTCCTGTCCTCATTCCTCCTCCCTCTTCCTTTCCTTGCTCTTCCTGTCCTCATTCCTCCTCCCTCTTCCTTTCCTCGCTCTTCCTGTCCTCATTCCTCCTCCCTCTTCCTTTCCTCGCTCTTCCTGTCCTCATTCCTCCTCCCTCTTCCTTTCCTCGCTCTTCCTGTCCTGATTGCTCCTCGCTCTTCCTTCACTCGCTCTTCCTGTCCTCATTCCTCCTCGCTCTTCCTGTCCTGATTGCTCCTCGCTCTTCCTGTCCTCATTCCTCCTCCCTCTTCCTTTCCTCGCTCTTCCTGTCCTGATTGCTCCTCCCTCTTCCTTCACTCGCTCTTCCTGTCCTCATTGCTCCTCGCTCTTCCTTCACTCGCTCTTCCTGTCCTCATTCCTCCTCCCTCTTCCTGTCCTCATTGCTCCTCGCTCTTCCTTCACTCGCTCTTCCTGTCCTCATTCCTCCTCCCTCTTCCTGTCCTCATTGCTCCTCGCTCTTCCTTCACTCGCTCTTCCTGTCCTCATTCCTCCTCCCTCTTCCTTTCCTCGCTCTTCCTGTCCTCATTCCTCCTCGCTCTTCCTGTCCTCATTCCTCCTCGCTCTTCCTGTCCTCATTCCTCCTCCCTCTTCCTTTCCTTGCTCTTCCTGTCCTCATTCCTCCTCCCTCTTCCTTTCCTCGCTCTTCCTGTCCTCATTCCTCCTCCCTCTTCCTTTCCTCGCTCTTCCTGTCCTCATTCCTCCTCCCTCTTCTTTTCCTCGCTCTTCCTGTCCTGATTGCTCCTCGCTCTTCCTTCACTCGCTCTTCCTGTCCTCATTCCTCCTCGCTCTTCCTGTCCTGATTGCTCCTCGCTCTTCCTTCACTCACTCTTCCTGTCCTCATTCCTCCTCCCTCTTCCTTTCCTCGCTCTTCCTGTCCTGATTGCTCCTCCCTCTTCCTTCACTCGCTCTTCCTGTCCTCATTGCTCCTTCCTCTTCCTGTCCTCATTCCTCCTCCCTCTTCCTTTCCTCGCTCTTCCTGTCCTCATTCCTCCTCCCTCTTCCTTTCCTCGCTCTTCCTGTCCTCATTCCTCCTCCCTCTTCCTTCACTCGCTCTTCCTGTCCTCATTGCTCCTCGCTCTTCCTTCGCTCGCTCTTCCTGTCCTCATTCCTCCTCGCTCTTCCTTCACTCGCTCTTCCTGTCCTCATTCCTCCTCCCTCTTCCTGTCCTCATTCCTCCTCCCTCTTCCTTTCCTCGCTCTTCCTGTCCTCATTCCTCCTCCCTCTTCCTTCACTCGCTCTTCCTGTCCTCATTGCTCCTCGCTCTTCCTTCGCTCGCTCTTCCTGTCCTCATTCCTCCTCGCTCTTCCTTCGCTCGCTCTTAGTGTCCTCATTGCTCCTCCCTCTTCCTGTCCTCATTGCTCCTCCCTCTTCCTTTCCTCGCTCTTCCTGTCCTGATTGCTCCTCGCTCTTCCTTCACTCGCTCTTCCTGTCCTCGCTCCTCCTTCACTTGCTCTTCCTGTCCTCATTCCTCCTCCCTCTTCCTGTCCTCATTACTCCTCGCTCTTCCTTCACTCGCTCTTCCTCATTGCTCCTCGCTCTTCCTTCACTCGCTCTTCCTCATTGCTCCTCGCTCTTCCTCATTGCTCCTCCCTCTTCCTTCGCTCGCTCTTCCTGTCCTCATTCCTCCTCGCTCTTCCTTCGCTCGCTCTTAGTGTCCTCATTGCTCCTCCCTCTTCCTGTCCTCATTGCTCCTCCCTCTTCCTTTCCTCGCTCTTCCTGTCCTGATTGCTCCTCGCTCTTCCTTCACTCGCTCTTCCTGTCCTCGCTCCTCCTTCACTTGCTCTTCCTGTCCTCATTCCTCCTCCCTCTTCCTGTCCTCATTACTCCTCGCTCTTCCTTCACTCGCTCTTCCTCATTGCTCCTCGCTCTTCCTTCACTCGCTCTTCCTCATTGCTCCTCGCTCTTCCTCATTGCTCCTCCCTCTTCCTTCACTCGCTCTTCCTGTCCTCATTCCTCCTCCCCTTTTCCTTCGCTCGCTCTTCCTGTCCTGATTGCTCCTCGCTCTTCCTTCACTCGCTCTTCCTGTCCTCATTCCTCCTCGCTCTTCCTGTCCTGATTGCTCCTCGCTCTTCCTTCACTCACTCTTCCTGTCCTCATTCCTCCTCCCTCTTCCTTTCCTCGCTCTTCCTGTCCTGATTGCTCCTCCCTCTTCCTTCACTCGCTCTTCCTGTCCTCATTGCTCCTCCCTCTTCCTTTCCTCGCTCTTCCTGTCCTCATTCCTCCTCCCTCTTCCTTTCCTCGCTCTTCCTGTCCTCATTCCTCCTCCCTCTTCCTCCCTCATTCCTCCTTGCTCTTCACTCGCTCTTCCTGTCCTCATTGCTCCTCCCTCTTCCTGTCCTCATTCCTCCCCCCTCTTCCTGTCCTCGCTCTTCCTGTCCTCATTGCTCCTCCCTCTTCCTGTCCTCATTCCTCCTCCCTCTTCCTTCACTCGCTCTTCCTGTCCTCATTGCTCCTCGCTCTTCCTTCGCTCGCTCTTCCTGTCCTCATTCCTCCTCGCTCTTCCTTCGCTCGCTCTTAGTGTCCTCATTGCTCCTCCCTCTTCCTGTCCTCATTGCTCCTCCCTCTTCCTTTCCTCGCTCTTCCTGTCCTGATTGCTCCTCCCTCTTCCTGTCCTCATTACTCCTCGCTCTTCCTTCACTCGCTCTTCCTGTCCTCGCTCCTCCTTCACTTGCTCTTCCTGTCCTCATTCCTCCTCCCTCTTCCTGTCCTCATTACTCCTCGCTCTTCCTTCACTCGCTCTTCCTCATTGCTCCTCGCTCTTCCTTCACTCGCTCTTCCTCATTGCTCCTCGCTCTTCCTCATTGCTCCTCCCTCTTCCTTCACTCGCTCTTCCTGTCCTCATTCCTCCTCCCCTTTTCCTTCGCTCGCTCTTCCTGTCCTGATTGCTCCTCGCTCTTCCTTCACTCGCTCTTCCTGTCCTCATTCCTCCTCGCTCTTCCTGTCCTGATTGCTCCTCGCTCTTCCTTCACTCACTCTTCCTGTCCTCATTCCTCCTCCCTCTTCCTTTCCTCGCTCTTCCTGTCCTGATTGCTCCTCCCTCTTCCTTCACTCGCTCTTCCTGTCCTCATTGCTCCTCCCTCTTCCTGTCCTCATTACTCCTCGCTCTTCCTTCACTCGCTCTTCCTCATTGCTCCTCGCTCTTCCTTCACTCGCTCTTCCTCATTGCTCCTCGCTCTTCCTCATTGCTCCTCCCTCTTCCTTCACTCGCTCTTCCTGTCCTCATTCCTCCTCCCCTCTTCCTTCGCTTGCTCTTCCTGTCCTGATTGCTCCTCGCTCTTCCTTCACTCGCTCTTCCTGTCCTCATTCCTCCTCGCTCTTCCTGTCCTGATTGCTCCTCGCTCTTCCTTCACTCACTCTTCCTGTCCTCATTCCTCCTCCCTCTTCCTTTCCTCGCTCTTCCTGTCCTGATTGCTCCTCCCTCTTCCTGTCCTCATTCCTCCTCCCTCTTCCTTCACTCGCTCTTCCTGTCCTCATTGCTCCTCCCTCTTCCTTTCCTCGCTCTTCCTGTCCTCATTCCTCCTCCCTCTTCCTTTCCTCGCTCTTCCTGTCCTCATTCCTCCTCCCTCTTCCTCCCTCATTCCTCCTTGCTCTTCACTCGCTCTTCCTGTCCTCATTGCTCCTCCCTCTTCCTGTCCTCGCTCTTCCTGTCCTCATTGCTCCTCCCTCTTCCTGTCCTCATTCCTCCCCCCTCTTCCTGTCCTCGCTCTTCCTGTCCTCATTGCTCCTCCCTCTTCCTGTCCTCATTGCTCCTCCCTCTTCCTGTCCTCATTCCTCCTCCCTCTTCCTGTCCTCGCTCCTCCCCCCTCTTCCTGTCCTCGCTCCTCCCCTCCTCATGCTTTCTCTTCCATAATGCCTTGCCATTGAGGCTGCACATCCCTAGCAGCTCACTCATCACTATCAGAGGAACACTACAACCTTCCTCCCTGGTGTTGATGAAGACGATCGACGCGTTTCACTTTATTGCTTTCATGTGGACCCCAGCCTGGACGGATTGTTATTATACTGATATAAAAGGATCCAATGAGAAGATTCTGATAATCGTAGAAGAACTTCCAGAGATCGGTAGAAGGTTCGATCACATCTGATGAACATAAAAATCTCAAAGAATTCCGCTAATTAGAAATCATAAAAATCTTCCGACAATTCAGACAGAAGTCCTAGAAAAACGCGCTGAGCTGAGCCTCGATCTTCATGTATTATGAACACAACGAGCAAAACGTATCATTGTAAACAATATTCAAATATCAGTATAAAGTGCAACGTGCTAAAAAAGGAACGATGGAAAGTATAAAATCCTACATAAGGAGACCGATCGAAAGTGACAACTATGCATTAACCCTTTGAGGAAATCTGATGATAAGACTCCAGTCAGTGTGAAGATCGACGGATCGCTATGAAGAAATGAGAAGTTGTCCTCAGAGTGGTCCATCCACCACCATAAGGGACAGGAAATCCTGGTACCAGACGGCATGGACCCTCTGCATTAGGGTAGAGCTGTATGTAGTCCCTATGAGGGACCTTCACATGAGATCCGCCATAAACTGAAACATCTCATCACCAGATAAGACCTTCAACTCCACCGTCCATAAAAGAAAGGCCCCCACATAGTGTAAAACCATAAACCATGGATTTATATAAAAAGTAGAAAACTTACATCAATGATGTATAGAGGCACAGAAAAGATGTGTTCACAAAAACGGAGTCTAGAAAGTGTAATAACATGGAGCTAGCTCAATATGACCCGACGCGTTTCGTCCACGAGGACATCATCTGAAGTATCATACTGAAGTATCAACTTCAGACTTCCATACCTCAAATGGTTAAGAGACGTATGGATTTGGGGGTCATTATTGCAGTTTTATACTTAGGTGGTTGCAGCATTGTCCCCCGCTGCCTCTGCACTGAGAACTGAGCGATCGAACACCGTCGATGGCTCGGTTCTCACAGCTCCCCAATCATCAGCTCTCCGCTCTGCTCCTCCTCGCTCACTGGAGCACTGAGCTGTGGAGGGGGTGGGGACCGGCTTGCTGAGAGGTTGAGACAGGCGTCAGTCCAGGCACCTGGTGGATCCAGACATTATTGTCGGGATGACGCGTTGTCTGGACTGATATTGGTGATGTCAGCAGAGAGCGGACCTCAGACCAATCTCTGCTGAAAACGGGTCACAGGACTGCAAAACAAATTTCTCTCCTGTGATCCAGAGGAGAAGCCCAACCAAACGAGCCCAGGCTGGACTTCTCCTTTAATGCATACTTGTCACTTTCGATCAGTCTCCTAATATTGGACTTTATACTTTTCATCGTTGCACTTTATACTGATATTTGAATATTCATTGTTTACAATGAGAAGTTTAGCACATGGTTGTGTTCATACAAGCATCAAGATTTATTGTCCTGATGAAGGTCTGTCTATGAATTGTTATTCGATCGTTCCCTGGTGTGTGTCCACCATAGCCCGACCCAGCCGGGGCCCGGAGGAGGGATGTATTCCGCAGCTCAGATACTGGAGGAAAGTTTGGAGGTCGGCCATGTTTGTGCCTCTCACATCTCTACAGAGGTCACCACCGGACAAGAAGAAGAGGGGGAGCGGCGCGCGTGCGTGTGTCGCCATCAGCGGGGACGGCAGGCGTCTGCTCAGGCAGAATCAATCCTCCTAATTTATTCCAAATTCCGAGGCTGCTCTATCCGCTCCACGCTGCTCTGAATGCAAATTGTTTGTGGCGTCCAGAAACCGTCTCCTCGGCTTGATACCGCAATTTACAAACAGGAGAGCCACCAAATTATACAATTAAACACCTTGAAAGCTTTACTTAAGATTTAAGAAATTATTTCCACATCATTTAGGATTTTCTGCTCTATTAATCCGCTTCCAGTCTCTCACGTCTCAAACTTTCTCATGTAGAAATGCGCCCGATATTGGCGGCAAAAGACGGCGGGAGATTGGACTCATCTGGAAACTGGAGGGAGATTCCGGCAATGTGATGTCTACAAATTCTGACAAACGCTGATCACCGGTAATCAATGGCCTGGAGGGATACCAGTGATTGGATGGGATTGGAAGGGATTGGATGGGATTGGATGGGATTGGAAGGGATTGGAAGAGATAGGAAGGGATTGGAAGAGATAGGAAGGGATTGGAAGGGATTGGAAGGGATTGGAAGGGATTGGAAGGGATTGGAAGGGATTGGAAGTGATTGGATGGGATTGGATGGGATTGGAAGGGATTGGAAGTGATTGGATGGGATTGGATGGGATTGGAAGTGATTGGAAGGGATTGGAAGTGATTGGAAGGGATTGGAAGGGATTGGATGGGATTGGAAGGGATTGGAAGTGATTGGATGGGATTGGATGGGATTGGAAGTGATTGGAAGGGATTGGAAGGGATTGGATGGGATTGGAAGGGATTGGAAGTGATTGGATGGGATTGGAAGGGATTGGAAGGGATTGGAAGTGATTGGATGGGATTGTATGTGATTGGATTTTATTGGATGTGATTGGAAGTGATTGGAAATGATTGGAAGTGATTGGATGTGATTGGATGTGATTGGAAAAAATAGGAAGGGATTGGAAGTGATTGGATGTGATTGAAGAGATAGGAAGGGATTGGAAGTGATTGGAAGGGATTGGAAGTCATAGGATGTTATTGGAAGGGATTGGATGTTATTGGATGGGATAGGAAGGGATAGGAAGGGATTGGATGTTATTGGAAGGGATAGGAAGGGATTGGATGGGATTGGATAGGATTGGATGGGATTGGAAGGGATAGGAAGGGATAGGAAGGGATAGGAAGGGATAGGAAGGGATTGGATGTGATTGGATGGGATAGGATGTGATAGGATGGGATAGGAAGGAATAGGAAGGGATTGGAAGAGATAGGAAGGGATAGGAAGGGATTGGAAGTGATTGGATGGGATTGGAAGGGATAGGAAGGGATTGGAAGAGATAGGAAGGGATTGGAAGTGATTGGATGGGATTGGATGTGATTGGAAGGGATTGGATGTTATTGGAAGGGATTGGATGTGATTTGGAAGGGATAGGAAGGGATTGGAAGGGATTGGAAGAGATAGGAAGTGATAGGAAGGGATTGGAAGTGATTGGATGGGATTGGAAGTGATTGGATGGGATTGGAAGTGATTGGATGGGATTGGAAGTGATTGGATGGGATTGGAAGTGATTGGAAGGGATTGGATGTGATTGGAATGGATTGGATGTGATTGGAAGTGATAGGAAGTGATAGGAAGGGATTGGAAGTGATTGGATGGGATTGGAAGTGATTGGATGGGATTGGATGTGATTGGAAGTGATAGGAAGGGATTGGAATGGATTGGATGTGATTGGAAGGGATTGGAAGGGATTGGATGTGATTGGATGTGATTGGAAGGGATTGGATGTGATTGGAAGAGATTGGAAGGGATTGGAAGTGATTGGATGGGATTGGAAGTGATTGGATGGGATTGGAAGAGATAGGAAGGGATTGGATGTGATTGGAAGGGATTGGATGTGATTGGAAGTGATTGGAAGTGATAGGAAGGGATTGGAAGTGATTGGATGGGATTGGAAGTGATTGGATGGGATTGGAAGAGATAGGAAGGGATTGGATGTGATTGGAAGTGATAGGAAGGGATTGGAATGGATTGGATGTGATTGGAAGGGATTGGAAGGGATTGGATGTGATTGGATGTGATTGGATGTGATTGGAAGGGATTGGATGTGATTGGAAGTGATTGGATGGGATTGGAAGAGATAGGAAGGGATTGGAAGTGATTGGATGGGATTGGAAGTGATTGGATGGGATTGGAAGAGATAGGAAGGGATTGGAAGTGATTGGATGGGATTGGATGTGATTGGAAGGGATTGGATGTGATTGGAAGTGATTGGAAGTGATAGGAAGGGATTGGATGGGATTATAAGTGTTGACTCATTGAGGTCTACTTCCTGCTGGCATACAGACAGGGATTCAGAATTTCCCGTGGCTGGCGTTTGTTTTGCTCCCTCTGAATATTGTCTGTATTTTAGCCGCGGTTAGACTGTCACTGTCCTGATTATTTTCATCCTTCCACCTGTACAGGAAGTGACATCACCGCCCAGTGATGTTACTTCCTGTAGGTGACCTCCACCAGTCTTCACAGTGTGGCTTCTCCTTGATAGTCTCTAGTAAGTCAGGGCTGTGCCCGTCATATTCCCAGCAAGGTCACAGAGGTGATTTCCTCCACCATTCACAGAAGAGGAGGGAAGTGGGAAAAGAATACGGGCAAAGAAAATGTCCGCTGTGCGTCTGACATCCCACGTTTCACCGCATCGCACATTCTGCGCTCTAATTATTTGGCTGGTTGTCTGTCTGTGAGGGGCCCTTGAGCACCATTGGGGCCCCGCATGCCCCAGCTTCAGTGACCACATCTGTATTCTCTAGCTGAGATCTCGGAGCCGTCAGCACTGACAGATGGGACATAATCATCCGCCTGGTAAGTGCAGCTATCAGCGTGTCACAAGCGGCGTCATTGCGAGGAGCGCTGGCTCTACATTTACCTGCTCAGGAATTGTTCATTGAGGTGGAAAGTTCCGGAAAGTGCCGAGATACGGGATCATCTCCGATGATGGAAACTGACTGTGAAATTGTCACAACAAAAATAGCTTGAAGAACAATTCTGAATCCCGATCAGCCTGGCGGGTGAAAGAGGCGTGGAGTCATGACAACCAAGGAGAGCGGACGCAGAGCCCATCACTACCGTCTGTACTTCACCCGTCAGAAAGGCGCCAATTTACCAGAACACACCAACAGTGACCGGGAACTAGCAACGCGCCACAGTGCCCACTTCATCTGACCACTCAATTACTCTCCCATCTGCTGAGCCTACAATCTGGAAAACATGACCTGCTGGCCTCAGCGAAGAACTAGGAAGACGTTTTAAAGTGGAATTTAAAAGAGAAAACCCTGACAGGTGGGATTTTTATGATGGACCCTATTGGTCTCTTCTGACATAAGAGCTTCTCCTGGCCTGTCAATGTACACTGAGCCGCACATGCGCAGTGCACATTTACGCTGTGCTTTGGTCACGTGACTCCATTGCAGGAGTGACATCATCACAGTTCAGCTGATCAACCAGCCAAAGGGTCCGAACCTGAAAGGAAGTCCTGGAGAGTATGGCAGTGCCCATGACAGCCGAGAGCACAGATGGTACATTTAGATGGGAATGACGGGAAGGCGGTCAGTTGGTGAATTGGGAGAAATCCATGAGAGATGGTAAATGCCAAGATTAAAGGAGAAGCCGCATGGTGACCTACTCATTACATAGGTCCAGTTTTCTGGTGAGCTGGTGGTGTGATGGGTGGAGGAGCACACATGGTGACCTACTCATTACATAGGTCCAGTTTTCTGGTGAGCAGGTGGTGTGAAGGGTGGAGGAACGCACATGGTGACCTACTCATTACATAGGTCCAGTTTTCTGGTGAGCAGGTGGTGTGAAGGGTGGAGGAACGCACATGGTGACCTACTCATTACATAGGTCCAGTTTTCTGGTGAGCTGGTGGTGTGAAGGGTGGAGGAGCGCACATGGTGACCTACTCATTACACAGGTCCAGGTTTCTGGTGAGCAGGTGGTGTGATGGGTGGAGGAGCGCACATGGTGACCTACTCATTACATAGGTCCAGTTTTCTGGTGAGCTGGTGGTGTGAAGGGTGGAGGAGCGCACATGGTGACCTACTCATTACACAGGTCCAGTTTTCTGGTGAGTGGGTGGTGTGATGGGTGGAGGAACGCACATGGTGACCTACTCATTACATAGGTCCAGTTTTCTGGTGAGTGGGTGGTGTGAAGGGTGGAGGAGCACACATGGTGACCTACTCATTACACAGGTCCAGTTTTCTGATGAGCAGGTGGTGTGAAGGGTGGAGGAACGCACATGGTGACCTACTCATTACATAGGTCCAGTTTTCTGGTGAGCTGGTGGTGTGAAGGGTGGAGGAGCGCACATGGTGACCTACTCATTACACAGGTCCAGGTTTCTGGTGAGCAGGTGGTGTGATGGGTGGAGGAGCGCACATGGTGACCTACTCATTACATAGGTCCAGTTTTCTGGTGAGCTGGTGGTGTGAAGGGTGGAGGAGCGCACATGGTGACCTACTCATTACATAGGTCCAGTTTTCTGGTGAGCAGGTGGTGTGATGGGTGGAGGAGCGCACATGGTGACCTACTCATTACATAGGTCCAGTTTTCTGGTGAGCTGGTGGTGTGAAGGGTGGAGGAGCGCACATGGTGACCTACTCATTACACAGGTCCAGTTTTCTGGTGAGTGGGTGGTGTGATGGGTGGAGGAACGCACATGGTGACCTACTCATTACATAGGTCCAGTTTTCTGGTGAGTGGGTGGTGTGAAGGGTGGAGGAGCACACATGGTGACCTACTCATTACACAGGTCCAGTTTTCTGATGAGCAGGTGGTGTGAAGGGTGGAGGAACGCACATGGTGACCTACTCATTACATAGGTCCGTTTTCTGGTGAGTGGGTGGTGTGAAGGGTGGAGGAGCACACATGGTGACCTACTCATTACATAGGTCCAGTTTTCTGGTGAGTGGGCGGTGTTATGGGTGGAGGAGCACACATGGTGACCTACTCATTACATAGGTCCAGTTTTCTGGTGAGTAGGTGGTGTGATGGGTGGAGGAGCGTACATGGTGACCTACTTATTACATAGGTCCAGTTTTCTGGTGAGTGGGTGGTGTGAAGGGTGGAGGAGCACACATGGTGACCTACTCATTACATAGGTCCAGTTTTCTGGTGAGCGGGTGGTGTGAAGGGTGGAGGAGCGCACATGGTGACCTACTCATTACATAGGTCCAGTTTTCTGGTGAGTAGGTGGTGTGATGGGTGGAGGAGCACACATGGTGACCTACTCATTACATAGGTCCAGTTTTCTGGTGAGTAGGTGGTGTGATGGGTGGAGGAGCACACATGGTGACCTACTCATTACATAGGTCCAGTTTTCTGGTGAGTAGGTGGTGTGATGGGTGGAGGAGCACACATGGTGACCTACTCATTACATAGGTCCAGTTTTCTTGTGAGCAGGTGGTGTGAAGGGTGGAGGAACGCACATGGTGACCTACTCATTACATAGGTCCAGTTTTCTGGTGAGCGGGTGGTGTGAAGGGTGGAGGAGTGCACATGGTGACCTACTCATTACATAGGTCCAGTTTTCTGGTGAGTGGGTGGTGTGATGGGTGGAGGAGCGCACATGGTGACCTACTCATTACATAGGTCCAGTTTTCTGGTGAGCAGGTGGTGTGAAGGGTGGAGGAGCGCACATGGTGACCTACTCATTACATAGGTCCAGTTTTCTGGTGAGCAGGTGGTGTGAAGGGTGGAGGAGCGCACATGGTGACCTACTCATTACATAGGTCCAGTTTTCTGGTGAGCAGGTGGTGTTATGGGTGGAGGAGCGCACATGGTGACCTACTCATTACATAGGTCCAGTTTTCTGGTGAGTTGGTGGTGTTATGGGTGGGGGAGCGCCCCTATGGTGACCTACTCATTACATAGGTCCAGTTTTCTTGTGAGCAGGTGGTGTGAAGGGTGGAGGAACGCACATGGTGACCTACTCATTACATAGGTCCAGTTTTCTGGTGAGCAGGTGGTGTGAAGGGTGGAGGAGCACACATGGTGACCTACTCATTACATAGGTCCAGTTTTCTGGTGAGCAGGTGGTGTGAAGGGTGGAGGAGCACACATGGTGACCTACTCATTACATAGGTCCAGTTTTCTTGTGAGCAGGTGGTGTGAAGGGTGGAGGAGCGCACATGGTGACCTACTCATTACATAGGTCCAGTTTTCTGGTGAGCGGGTGGTGTGAAGGGTGGAGGAGTGCACATGGTGACCTACTCATTACATATGTCCAGTTTTCTGGTGAGCGGGTGGTGTGAAGGGTGGAGGAGCGCACATGGTGACCTACTCATTACATAGGTCCAGTTTTCTGATGAGTGGGTGGTGTGAAGGGTGGAGTAGCACACATGGTGACCTACTCATTACATAGGTCCAGTTTTCTGGTGAGCGGGTGGTGTGAAGGGTGGAGGAACGCACATGGTGACCTACTCATTACATAGGTCCAGTTTTCTGGTGAGCGGGTGGTGTGAAGGGTGGAGTAGCACACATGGTGACCTACTCATTACATAGGTCCAGTTTTCTGGTGAGCAGGTGGTGTGAAGGGTGGAGTAGCACACATGGTGACCTACTCCATTACATAGGTCCAGTTTTCTGGTGAGCAGGTGGTGTGAAGGGTGGAGGAGCGCACCATGTACTTATTACATAGGTCCAGTTTTCTGGTGAGTAGGTGGTGTTATGGGTGGAGCGCACATGGTGACCTACTTATTACATAGGTCCAGTTTTCTGGTGAGCGGGTGGTGTGAAGGGTGGGGGAGCGCACATGGTGACCTACTCATTACATAGGTCCAGTTTTTTGGTGAGCGGGTGGTGTGAAGGGTGGAGGAGCGCACATGGTGACCTACTCATTACATAGGTCCAGTTTTCTGGTGAGTGGGTGGTGTGAAGGGTGGAGGAGCGCACATGGTGACCTACTCATTACATAGGTCCAGTTTTCTGGTGAGTGGGTGGTGTTATGGGTAGAGGAGGGCACATGGTGACCTACTCATTACATAGGTCCAGTTTTCTGGTGAGTGGGTGGTGTTATGGGTAGAGGAGGGCACATGGTGACCTACTCATTACATAGGTCCAGTTTTCTGGTGAGTGGGTGGTGTTATGGGTGGAGAAGCGCACATGGTGACCTACTCATTACATAGGTCCAGTTTTCTGGTGAGTGGGTGGTGTTATGGGTAGAGGAGGGCACATGGTGACCTACTCATTACATAGGTCCAGTTTTCTGGTGAGTGGGTGGTGTTATGGGTGGAGAAGCGCACATGGTGACCTACTCATTACATAGGTCCAGTTTTCTGGTGAGCGGGTGGTGTTATGGGTGGAGGAGCGCACATGGTGACCTACTCATTACATAGGTCCAGTTTTCTGGGGAGCGGGTGGTGTGATGGGTGGAGGAGCGCACATGGTGACCTACTTATTACTTGGGTCCAGTTTTCTTGTGAGTGGGTGGTGTGATGGGTGGAGGAGCGCACATGGTGACCTACTCATTACATAGGTCCAGTTTTCTGGTGAGCGGGTGGTGTTATGGGTGGAGGAGCGCACATGGTGACCTACTCATTACATAGGTCCAGTTTTCTGGTGAGTGGGTGGTGTTATGGGTGGAGGAGCGCACATAGTGACCATATCAAAAAATTAAATCTCTCCACCATGGAGCGCCGATACTCCAATATTCTGGACTTTATCTAAAGGACAACACACATGGACACATACGTTTCTATTTATTTTGCAAATTGTGATACAAAATGTCAGGAGCATTAGAGGTTTCCACCGATGTACAACGTTTGGTTAGGCACTGGATGAAGAAAGTTTATTGTAATAAGATTTGCTGGATTCACCCCTCTCTGAGGTTGGTGGAAACCACCAGGGCTGTGGATAAGGGGGTACCACTGGTCCTCCTGTATGGGGCCCAGGCCAGCACAGGGGCTCAGACAAGAGGGTGAATTGGATGTGGGCAGGGAGGATGATCAGCATGACAGAGGGGCACTTACTAGAACTGATCCCCTGTATGGTTCTCTCTGCAACAGCTGAAATCCGGCTTCTTCTCCTCTCCCTCCTGCTGGCTTTCAGCTGCAGCAGCGAGAACCATACTGGGGATCGGTTCCACTAATTGCCCCCCCTCCCCCCCACCACACTGATCACCCTCCCTATAAACCATAGGTCTCCCCCTGTTGTCCAGGCCCCCCTGAACTGCTGTCGGCTTTCCTACTCTCCTTCCTGCTGGCAGACAATAGGATCCTTGAGGATGGAAAGTGGGGGAAGAGTATGGTAAATCTGTCATATGAATGAACACAATGAGTGATCGGTACCAATCATTGATAACTGAAGCATAGTAAACTGTGTTTATTTGGGGGGGGGGGGAGTCTGACAGGTTGGCTGTATGGGGTCCCGTGGTTTCTAACAGCAGCCCTGGAATCCACCATTGTATGTCCTCAATGACCCAATCAAATTTCTATGTAAATTGCCTGCTTAGGGGGCTGTGCCCATGCAAACCCACAAACTGACTTTCTTCTGGCCAGTACCCATCACCATGTGAGCAGAGAATGCCAGCCGGGCACTGGTCAGACCACACACCTCCCAATGACCGGCAGATCCTGGACATTCTCCGGCAGGATTCGGAATCGGTGAACTCTTCCCCGTAATTAGGTTACAGTTTCATTTCTCAGTTGGGAATAAAATGAAGAGGAGAGGAAGAAGACGCATCCAATAAAGACGTTTCCTACAGGCGATGAGCGCAGTAGTTCCTTCCAGCGTGGAAATGGACAATTATTGATCCTTCATCTTCTTGGTGTTTTCAGTCCCAGAGATTGCAGTCTATTATTAATAGTCATTTCTAGAAGTTTATCTCCTTGAGGGGCCGAAAAAAATAACAGATCTCTCAGAACAATCAGATGGACTTTAAGGGTTTCTCTACAGCAAGTTTAGAAAAACCCAGCGAGGACCAATTAGCTGGAAGATGATAGGAGAAGAATGTCACATTTCATCTCTCTGGAGATAGAAAGTTCTGGAATCCCATAAACCAAAATCCCATAAAGAGACCAAATGATGTCCCTGACCACCGATGACCAATGAGAAACCCTGAGGGGCCTCAACCTGGGGCTGCACCAAAGTCTCCTCTCTTCTAGATCCTCCCTTCTGCTCTCGCTGGTACCTACCACCCCCCCCCCCCAGGGGCCAATGCGGAGGGGGCATTTCAAGTTTATAGTCTTCTACAGAAGAGACAAGGACAACCCAGGATTATGGGGTGATCAGAATCTCAGTCACAGCTGATGAAGAATGTCCACCTTCAGAAAGGGAGCTCATAGATGGTGAATAATGTGCAATATTAGGGGGGGGGAATTATGAAAACCAGAGAGTGGAAAATCCGGTGCAACTCGGCATAGAAACCAATCAGCTTCCAGGTTTTATTGGTAAAACTTCATTGAAGAAGATGAACTTAGAAGCTGATTCCAAAAAAAACCAAATTGGACATTCTGGACATCAAAAACACGCATGCAGAAAAGCATCGGGAACGCACCTGGGCTGGGTTTCTATGATGTGAACTGGCCCTTAAACCTCCCCCGAGCCTCATACCATCCTTTCTACAATGTGGTGCCTCAATCCACCCTCATCATACCGAAGCGTTTCATCTGCTTCTTCTACATCTGGAGATTTTGTTTGCCCTTGTAGCTGCCTCTTGTCATTAAGTGTCGGGTCCTCTTCCTGAACTGTGTTCTTCTTGGAGGAGACCTCTCGAGGGGGGGGGGGGGTCCCCTGACCGGTAGCATTGGGTGGTAAACATGTGTGGTTTGTTTCGTTCCAAATTAAAATTCAGACGCATTTTCTTTATTCAGAAATTCGGATGTATCTGAATTAGAATAGTACCGAATTTAAACAAATCCGGAATAACAAAAAAAATTTGGACAAAATTCGAATTCAAATAGTTTTCAAATCATTTTAAAATCCTATTTGAATAGTTTTCCAATTTACAAAGAGAATAAAATAAAAAACAAAATAAAGGAATAGAATAGAAAATCACTTTTTTTATTTTCTATTCTATTTTATTCTTTTTGGAAATTGGAAAACTTTTCGAATCGATTTAAAAACAAATAAACTAAACAAATTCCGAAAAGGAATGAAATGAATTTATGTAAATAAGGAAAGGAATTCATTGTGCGCATTGGGCGGGGCGCTGGGTGAGGTCCTGACAATCGAGTGTCATGGTTTCGGAATCATGGATGGAAGATTTGCTGAGCGAGGAGGATTGGTGGAAGACAACTAGCAGGCAGCGATGACGATTGGCTATCAATTCTATATGATGGAACTCACATCGTATTTATTTTTCAAAGCCGCTAATAAAAAAAAAATGCAACAAGACGGAAATGATGTTTTTGGTGAACTTCATCTCCTCCAACAAATCGGCAGTTTTTTTCCCTCAACTTTGTGGACTTGATGGAGCTTAAACTTGATGTGACTCGGATTCAAACAGATGCTAATCGTCACCTTTTGTTCCCCTGTAAACTTCTGCGTTTTATCCATCATCTTTCTCTAAAGTGGCTTCCAAACATGTTGGACTTATCAGGAATAATTTTATCCAGATAAAAAAAAAAATCTCTGATTAAATAAGAGAAATGAGGATGCATAATAAAGGCTCGGTGTCCCCCGCCTCCCTCCCGGGGGGCCCGGCTGCTTTTTAAGAATCTCACCGAGTTAAGAGGCAGAGAATGGCGGTGTCTGGTGTGCGATGGAAGACAGAGAGAGGAGCATCCTGGGAATATCCCCCCCATCTGCTGCATAAACATGCCGAGTATCTTCAGGCAGAATGGAATATCAGAAAGCACTTCAAAGGCAGCAAGGCAAGATTTCTGTGTCAGAATGCAGCTTTAAGCATTCTATGTTGCCTCCCTATTAAAGATGAACTTTTGTACCCTGTCAGACATCTTAAAAACGCATAAAACATAAGTTCCTTTGCTTTTCAAGTACTTCATCTAGCACTCCCCTGGAATGGGGTCTCCATTGGGTGATCTCTTTGTTTTGTTGCCTTTTTATAAGAGGGGGCAACATTTCCATTGTGAAATGCGTAGAGTCGCTCTTCTTCTGATCACCCTGAGTTGAGGCCTGCTGGGAAGAGATTACCATATCACCAGCCACAGGGGGGTGTTAGTGTCTGCGGGCAGGCTCTGAAAGGTGGGAGGGGCTTCAAGGGTCCTGTGTGTAGAATTACTGTCTAAATATAGGTTTTCCTACCACAGGAAGGTTAATAAGATCATTCAACAAATCATGAAATAATACTCTATTCCGAGGCTTCGGGACACAGAGGAAGTTCACAAGTTTGGTACACTGAGGAGCCACATTGCTCTGAACTTCTGTTATGGGCTGGTGAAAAGTCCCAGAATTGTGTGGGGTATGAGTGGTCCTTAACTACAGGAAAGGGTCCAAGTTGGAATTCCTTCCTGGTTATTGCCAATGTTCTACCACAAACAAGTGAGAGGGGAGTGTGATGAGAAGATGGTGGCTTGGCAATGATAATGGAGGACTTGGGAACATCTCTTCGAAGTTTGGTTTTCTGGGTGGAAAGGTGGTAAGTTGGGGGTTTGGTTTGTTGGGTGGAAAGGTGGTAAGTTGGGGGTTTGGTTTGTTGGGTGGAAAGGTGGTAAGATGGGGGTTTGTTTTGTTGGGTGGAAAGGTGGTAAATTGGGGGTTTGGTTTGTTGGGTGGAAAGGTGGTAAGATGGGGGTTGGGTTTTCTGGGTGGAAAGGTGGTAAGTTGGGGGTTTGTTTTGTTGGGTGGAAAGGTGGTAAGTTGGGGGTTTGGTTTGTTGGGTGGAAAGGTGGTAATTTGGGGGTTGGGTTTGTTGGGTGGAAAGGTGGTAAGTTGGGGGTTTGATTTGTTGGGTGGAAAGGTGGTAATTTGGGGGTTGGGTTTGTTGGGTGGAAAGGTGGTAAGTTGGGGGTTTGATTTGTTGGGTGGAAAGGTGGTAAGTTGGGGGTTTGGTTTGTTAGGTGGAAAGGTGGTAAGTTGGGGGTTTGGTTTGTTGGGTGGAAAGGTGGTAAGTTGGGGGTTGGGTTTGTTGGGTGGAAAGGTGGTAATTTGGGGTTTTGGTTTGTTGGGTGGAAAGGTGGTAAGTTGGGGGTTTGATTTGTTGGGTGGAAAGGTGGTAAGTTGGGGGTTGGGTTTTCTGGGTGGAAAGGTGGTAAGTTGGGGGTTTGGTTTTCTGGGTGGAAAGGTGGTAAGTTGGGGGTTTGGTTTGTTGGGTGGAAAGGTGGTAAGTTGGGGGTTGGGTTTTCTGGGTGGAAAGGTGGTAATTTGGGGGTTGGGTTTTCTGGGTGGAAAGGTGGTAAGTTGGGGGTTTGGTTTGTTGGGTGGAAAGGTGGTAATTTGGGGTTTTGGTTTGTTGGGTGGAAAGGTGGTAAGTTGGGGGTTTGGTTTGTTGGGTGGAAAGGTGGTAAGTTGGGGGTTGGGTTTTCTGGGTGGAAAGGTGGTAATTTGGGGGTTGGGTTTTCTGGGTGGAAAGGTGGTAATTTGGGGGTTGGGTTTTCTGGGTGGAAAGGTGGTAAGTTGGGGGTTTGGTTTTCTGGGTGGAAAGGTGGTAATTTGGGGGTTGGGTTTTCTGGGTGGAAAGGTGGTAAGTTGGGGGTTTGGTTTTCTGGGTGGAAAGGTGGTAAGTTGGGGGTTTGGTTTGTTGGGTGGAAAGGTGGTAAGTTGGGGGTTTGATTTGTTGGGTGGAAAGGTGGTAAGATGGGGGTTGGGTTTTCTGGGTGGAAAGGTGGTAAGTTGGGGGTTGGGTTTGTTGGGTGGAAAGGTGGTAATTTGGGGTTTTGGTTTGTTGGGTGGAAAGGTGGTAAGTTGGGGGTTTGATTTGTTGGGTGGAAAGGTGGTAAGTTGGGGGTTTGGTTTTCTGGGTGGAAAGGTGGTAAGTTGGGGGTTTGGTTTGTTGGGTGGAAAGGTGGTAAGTTGGGGGTTTGGTTTGTTAGGTGGAAAGGTGGTAAGTTGGGGGTTTGGTTTGTTGGGTGGAAAGGTGGTAAGTTGGGGGTTGGGTTTGTTGGGTGGAAAGGTGGTAAGATGGGGGTTTGGTTTGTTGGGTGGAAAGGTGGTCATATGGGGGTTTGGTTTGTTGGGTGGAAAGGTGGTAAGATGGGGGTTTGTTTTGTTGGGTGGAAAGGTGGTAAGTTGGGGGTTTGGTTTGTTGGGTGGAAAGGTGGTAAGATGGGGGTTTGGTTTGTTGGGTGGAAAGGTGGTAAGATGGGGGTTTGGTTTGTTGGGTGGAAAGGTGGTAAGATGGGGGTTTGGTTTATTGGGTGGAAAGGTGGTAAGATGGGGGTTTGGTTTGTTGGGTGGAAAGGTGGTAAGTTGGGGTTTTGGTTTATTGGGTGGAAAGGTGGTAAGTTGGGGGTTTGGTTTTCTGGGTGAAAAGGTGGTAAAATGGGGGTTGGGTTTTCTGGGTGGAAAGGTGGTAAGTTGGGGGTTTGGTTTTCTGGGTGGAAAAGTGGTAAGTTGGGGGTTTGGTTTTCTGGGTGGAAAGGTGGTAAGATGGTGGTTTGGTTTGTTGGGTGGAAAGGTGGTAAGTTGGGGGTTTGGTTTTCTGGGTGGAAAGGTGGTAAGTTGGGGGTTGGGTTTGTTGGGTGGAAAGGTGGTAAGATGGGGGTTTGGTTTGTTGGGTGGAAAGGTGGTAAGATGGGGGTTGGGTTTGCTGGATGGAAAGGTGGTAAGTTGGGGGTTTGGTTTGTTGGTTGGAAAGGTGGTAAGTTGGGGGTTTGATACTGAAAGATGTGACATTATATCACGATGCGAGGATAGCATCGGGTGTAATAATAAATTGATGATGATGATGGACTGTTGGGTAGAAAGACTAATGAATAAAGAGTAATGACATTTGTGGGTACAGTAAAGGTAATGATTTGGCATCTTGGATGAAAAGGTGGATTGGAATTGGAAAGATGAGTGTCCTGTCAATAATCCTATGTTAATGGACTACTAATGATAGTCTGAAGGGGTGACAGGAAAGATGATGGATGATGGTGGAGCAATGCTAGAAGATGTAGATATGCCTAGTGAAGAACAGCTAGTGGTTAGATTGGTGAACATGCAGAGACTTAATGGAGGGCTATCATCAGCAGGAAACTTCCATACCACAGTGGTAAAGGCTGAAATCATATAGAAATGTATAGATATGAATTGCTGTGTCCAGGAGAGAACTGATGCCAGGTGCTGAGATGACAATGGAGGATGTGGTGGACCACATATGGTGGTCTATTGTGTTAAAGGTGATTTGAGGGTCGTGAATGGACACTGGGAATGTAAAGTAATGAAGGTGGAGTATTGTATGGGAGTAGATTAGATGATAGTAGATGGACACTGGAAGTAGAGTTGCCACCTCATCCCTTTAAACCCAAACACCTTTGAATTACACGGGTTCTGAGGCTAATTTATTGCAGATAAGGCACCAAGTGAGTTGAGTAACCACCTTAATCAGCCACAGAACTCGTGTAATTAATATGTGTTCGGGTTTAAAGGGATGAGGTGGCCACCATAACTGGAAGACAAGGAGGAGTATTGTGTGGAAGGTGATTGGATGATAGTAGATGGACACTGGAAGACGTGGAGGAGTAATGATGGTGGAGTACTGTGTGGAAGGTGATTGGATGATAGTAGATGGACACTGGAAGACGTGGAGGAGTAATGATGGTGGAGTATTGTGTGGAAGGTGATTGGATGATAGTAGATGGACACTGGAAGACGTGGAGGAGTAATGATGGTGGAGTACTGTGTGGAAGGTGATTGGATGATAGTAGATGGACACTGGAAGACGTGGAGGAGTAATGATGGTGGAGTACTGTGTGGAAGGTGATTGGATGATAGTAGATGGACACTGGAAGACGTGGAGGAGTAATGATGGTGGAGTACTGTGTGGAAGGTGATTGGATGATAGTAGATGGACACTGGAAGACGTGGAGGAGTAATGATGGTGGAGTACTGTGTGGAAGGTGATTGGATGATAGTAGATGGACACTGGAAGACGTGGAGGAGTAATGATGGTGGAGTATTGTGTGAAAGGTGATTGGATGATAGAAGATGGACACTGGAAGACGTGGAGGAGTAATGATGGTGGAGTACTGTGTGGAAGGTGATTGGATGACAGACACTATATTGTGTTGAACAGAATGTCTTCTTTAAGGTGACGATGTAGAAGTGGAATGTTTGATGGATGAATATACTCTATATTGTCAAAAGTATTGGGACGCCTGCCTTTACACACACACATGAACTTTAATGACATCCCAGTCTTAGTCCGGAGGGTTCAATATTGAGTTGGCCCCTCCCCTTTACAGCTATAACAGCTTCAACTCATCTGGGAAGACTGTCCACAAGGTTTAGGAGGGTGTCTATGGGAATGTTTGACCATTCTTCCAGAAGCGTATTCGCTGTCTCTGCTCTAATTCATCCCAAAGGTGTTCTATGGGGTTGAGGTCAGGACTCTGTGCAGGCCAATCAAGTTACTCCACCCCAAACTCGCTCATCCATGTCTTTATGGACCTTGTTTTGTACACTGGTGGGCAGTCATGTTGGAACAGGAAGGGGCCGTCCCCAAACTCCTCCCACAAAGCTGGAAGCATAAAAATGTCCAAAATGTCTTGGTATGCTGACACATTAATGAGTTCCCTTCACTGGAACTAAGGGGCCAAGCCCAACCCCTGAAAAACAACCCCCCACCATAATCCCCCCTCCCCCCCACACGATGATCCCCTCTCCCCCCCACACGACGATCACCCCTCCACTAAATGATTTGCACCAGTGCACAAAACAAGGTCCATAAAGACATGGATGAGCAAGTTTGGGGTGGAGGAACTTGACTGGCCTGCACAGAGTCCTGACCTCAACCCCATAGAACACCTTTGGCATGAATTAAAGTGGAGACTGCGAGTCAGGCCTTCTCATCCAACATCAGTGCCTGACCTCACAAACTCTCTTCTGGAAGAATGGTCAACATTCCCATAGACACCCTCCTAAACCTTGTGGACGGCCTTCCCAGAAGAGTTGAAGCTGTTATATCTGCAAAGGGCGGAGCCAACTCAATATTAAACCCTATGGCGTAAGACTGGGATGTTATTAAAGGTCATGTAAAGGCAGGCGTCCCAATACTTTTGGTAATATAGTGTATTTGAGGTAGCTCCTATTGTGAGTAGACTTTTACCAGGACAGTTTCTGGTGATCCTGACCCTCAGCAGGTGGGTGGAAGGACGAGGGGCCTGAGCACATAATAGATGGAATTTCTGGTACTGACAATGGTCAGGAGTACTGTAGGGATAGGATGAACAAATCTGGCTACTTGTACCGAGCGTGTGGCCGGAATCTACCATTATGGAGTCCACGTATCGCAGTTGGCGGGTTCTCTGACATGGCCATTGTCTCCGCTTCTCGCCTTGCTGGGATTGGCCAGTCGGTGGACATCTGGAAGTGGAGATAAAGCAGAGAGGAGGACGGTGAAGTGGCTCCAGCATTGGAAGTTGGATGAATGGACTTTGGCAGACTTGGCACCCAATAATGGGGGTAGAAGGACCGAAGAGCGGCGGCGGCGGGGAGATCTGGGCAGAGGAACAGAGAGCTGATCTGCAGATTTGTAGGCCAGTTTCCATGGTGACGGAAATTGGTGAGATTTTAGCGGGTAAGGAAGATTGTAATGCAGGAGGCGGTGTACCGACAACTTGATGCTGGAAGAGAACGGGGTCAATGAGAGTTCACCGGCGCCCCGCGCTCCCCGCTGACTGCTGACTGCCGGGCCTTTTGAAGTCTTTTGAAGCTGCACTACCTTATTAAACCGTGTCGAATCCTCACTGATCAGGAACAGGAAGAGACCGGATCCATCACCCAATTCCCCAATTTTAGGATTCATTTTATCGCCTTTCACATTCGGGTTGGAGAGGCTAAACTTCTAATTGAAGCCAGTCATTGCGAGGTGAGCGACGCCGACCACCAGGCGATACAACGCCAAACGCCACCAGGCGATACAACGCCAAACGCCACCGGGGGATACAACGCCAAACGCCACCGGGGGATACAACGCCAAACGCCACCAGGCGATACAACGCCAAACGCCACCGGGGGATACAACGCCAAACGCCGCCAGGAGATACAACGCCAAACGCCGCCGGGAGATACAACGCCAAACGCCGCCAGGAGATACAACGCCAAACTCCGCCGGGCGATACAACGCCAAACGCCGCCGGGAGATACAACGCCAAACTCCGCCGGGCGATACAATGCCAAACGCCGCCAGGCGATATAACGCCAAACGCCAACAGGGGATACAACGCCACGAATCGATACAACGCCAAACGCCGCCAGGAGATACAACGCCAAACGCCGCTGGGAGATACAACGCCAAACGCCGCCGGGAGATACAAGGCCAAACGCCACCGGGGGATACAACGCCAAACGCCACCGGGGGATACAACGCCAAACGCCACCAGGCGATACAACGCCAAACGCCACCGGGGGATACAACGCCAAACGCCACCGGGGGATACAACGCCAAACGCCGCCAGGAGATACAACGCCAAACGCCGCCAGGAGATACAACGCCAAACTCCACCGGGGGATACAACGCCAAACGCCGCCAGGAGATACAACGCCAAACGCCGCCAGGAGGTACAACGCCAAATGCCGCCGGGAGATACAACGCCAAACACCACCGGGGGATACAACGCCAAACGCCGCCGAGAGATACAACGCCAAACGCCGCCGGGAGATACAACGTCAAACGCCGCCGGGAGATACAACGCCAAACGCCGCCAGGAGATACAACGCCAAACGCCGCCGGGAGATACAACGCCAAACGCCGCCGGGAGATACAACGCCAAACGCCGCCAGGAGATACAACGCCAAACGCCGCCGAGAGATACAACGCCAAACGCCGCCAGGTGATACAACGCCAAATGCCGCCAGGAGATACAACGCCAAACGCCGCCGAGAGATACAACGCCAAACGCCGCCAGGAGATACAACGCCAAACGCCGCCAGGAGATACAACGCCAAACGCCGCCGGGAGATACAACGCCAAACGCCGCCGGGAGATACAACGCCAAACGCCGCCAGGAGATACAACGCCAAACGCCGCCGAGAGATACAACGCCAAACGCCGCCAGGTGATACAACGCCAAATGCCGCCAGGAGATACAACGCCAAACGCCGCCGAGAGATACAACGCCAAACGCCGCCAGGAGATACAACGCCAAACGCCGCCAGGAGATACAACGCCAAACGCCACCGGGAGATACAACGCCAAACGCCGGCGGGAGATACAACGCCAAACGCCGCCAGGCGATACAACACCAAACGCCGCCAGGCGATACAACGCCAAACGCCGCCAGGCGATACAACACCAAACGCCGCCGGGCGATACAACGCCAACAAACGCCGCCAGGCGATACAACGCCAACAAACGCCGCCAGGCGATACAACGCCAAACGCCACCGGGCGATACAACGTCAAACGCCGCCGGGAGATACAACGCCAAACGCCGCCGGGAGATACAACGCCAAACGCCGCCAGGAGATACAACGCCAAACGCCGCCGGGCGATACAACGTCAAACGCCGCCGGGAGATACAACGCCAAACGCCGCCAGGCGATACAACACCAAACGCCGCCGGGCGATACAACGCCAACAAACGCCGCCAGGCGATACAACGCCAACAAACGCCGCCAGGCGATACAACGCCAACAAACGCCACCGGGCGATACAACGTCAAACGCCGCCGGGAGATACAACGCCAAACGCCGCCGGGAGATACAACGCCAAACGCCGCCAGGAGATACAACGCCAAACGCCGCCGGGCGATACAACGTCAAACGCCGCCAGGAGATACAACGCCAAACTCCGCCGGGCGATACAACGCCAAACGCCGCCGGGAGATACAACGCCAAACTCCGCCGGGCGATACAATGCCAAACGCCGCCAGGCGATATAACGCCAAACGCCAACAGGGGATACAACGCCACGAATCGATACAACGCCAAACGCCGCCAGGAGATACAACGCCAAACGCCACGAGGCGATACAACGCCAAACGCCACCAAGCGATACAACGCCAAACGGACTGGACAGGAAGGGGTTAATAATGTGTCCCTCCCCCCCATAGTGTGATAAGATGAGAGGTCCGGACAGGAAGGGGTTAATAATGTGCCCCTCCCCCCCATAGTGTGATAAGATGAGAGGACCGGACAGGAAGGGGTTAATAATGTGCCCCTCCCCCCCATAGTGTGATAAGATGAGGGGACCGGACAGGAAGGGGTTAATAATGTGCCCCCCCCCCCATAGTGTGATAAGATGAGAGGTCCGGACAGGAAGGGGTTAATAATGTGCCCCCCCCCCCATAGTGTGATAAGATGAGAGGACCGGACAGGAAGGGGTTAATAATGGGCCCCCCCCCCCCATAGTGTGATAAGATGAGAGGACCGGACAGGAAGGGGTTAATAATGTGCCCCCCCCCCCCATAGTGTGATAAGATGAGGGGACCGGACAGGAAGGGGTTAATAATGTGCCCCTCCCCCCCCATAGTGTGATAAGATGAGGGGACCGGACAGGAAGGGGTTAATAATGTGCCCCTCCCCCCCATAGTGTGATAAGATGAGAGGTCCGGACAGGAAGGGGTTAATAATGTGCCTCCCCCCCCCCCATAGTGTGATAAGATGAGAGGACCGGACAGGAAGGGGTTAATAATGTGCCCCTCCCCCCATAGTGTGATAAGATGAGAGGTCCGGACAGGAAGGGGTTAATAATGTGCCTCCCCCCCCCCCATAGTGTGATAAGATGAGAGGACCGGACAGGAAGGGGTTAATAATGTGCCCCTCCCCCCATAGTGTGATAAGATGAGAGGACCGGACAGGAAGGGGTTAATAATGTGCCCCCCCCCCATAGTGTGATAAGATGAGAGGACCGGACAGGAAGGGGTTAATAATGTGCCCCTCCCCCCCATAGTGTGATAAGATGAGAGGTCCGGACAGGAAGGGGTTAATAATGTGCCCCCCCCCCCCATAGTGTGATAAGATGAGAGGACCGGACAGGAAGGGGTTAATAATGTGCCCCCCCCCCCCATAGTGTGATAAGATGAGGGGTCCGGACAGGAAGGGGTTAATAATGTGCCCCTCCCCCCCATAGTGTGATAAGATGAGAGGTCCGGACAGGAAGGGGTTAATAATGTGCCCCCCCCCCATAGTGTGATAAGATGAGAGGACCGGACAGGAAGGGGTTAATAATGTGCCCCTCCCCCCCCATAGTGTGATAAGATGAGAGGACTGGACAGGAAGGGGTTAATAATGTGCCCCTCCCCCCCCATAGTGTGATAAGATGAGAGGACCGGACAGGAAGGGGTTAATAATGTGCCCCTCCCCCCCCCCCCATAGTGTGATAAGATGAGAGGACCGGACAGGAAGGGGTTAATAATGTGCCCCTCCCCCCCCATAGTGTGATAAGATGAGAGAACCGGACAGGAAGGGGTTAATAATGTGCCCCTCCCCCCCATAGTGTGATAAGATGAGAGGACCGGACAGGAAGGGGTTAATAATGTGCCCCTCCCCCCCCATAGTGTGATAAGATGAGAGGTCCGGACAGGAAGGGGTTAATAATGTGCCCCCCCCCCCCATAGTGTGATAAGATGAGGGGTCCGGACAGGAAGGGGTTAATAATGTGCCCCTCCCCCCCCCATAGTGTGATAAGATGAGGGGACCGGACAGGAAGGGGTTAATAATGTGCCCCTCCCCCATAGTGTGATAAGATGAGAGGTCCGGACAGGAAGGGGTTAATAATGTGCCCCTCCCCCCCCCATAGTGTGATAAGATGAGGGGTCCGGACAGGAAGGGGTTAATAATGTGCCCCTCCCCCCCCCCATAGTGTGATAAGATGAGAGGACCGGACAGGAAGGGGTTAATAATGTGCCCCTCCCCCCCCCATAGTGTGATAAGATGAGAGGACCGGACAGGAAGGGGTTAATAATGTGCCCCTCCCCCCCATAGTGTGATAAGATGAGAGGACCGGACAGGAAGGGGTTAATAATGTGCCCCTCCCCCCCATAGTGTGATAAGATGAGAGGACCGGACAGGAAGGGGTTAATAATGTGCCCCTCCCCCCCCCATAGTGTGATAAGATGAGAGGACCGGACAGGAAGGGGTTAATAATGTGCCCCTCCCCCCCCATAGTGTGATAAGATGAGAGGTCCGGACAGGAAGGGGTTAATAATGTGCCCTCCCCCCCATAGTGTGATAAGATGAGGGGACCGGACAGGAAGGGGTTAATAATGTGCCCCTCCCCCCCATAGTGTGATAAGATGAGAGGACCGGACAGGAAGGGGTTAATAATGTGCCCCCCCCCCCATAGTGTGATAAGATGAGAGGACCGGACAGGAAGGGGTTAATAATGTGCCCCTCCCCCCCATAGTGTGATAAGATGAGAGGTCCGGACAGGAAGGGGTTAATAATGTGCCCCTCCCCCCCATAGTGTGATAAGATGAGGGGTCCGGACAGGAAGGGGTTAATAATGTGCCCCTCCCCCCCATAGTGTGATAAGATGAGAGGTCCGGACAGGAAGGGGTTAATAATGTGCCCCTCCCCCCCCCATAGTGTGATAAGATGAGAGGACCGGACAGGAAGGGGTTAATAATGTGCCCCTCCCCCCCCCATAGTGTGATAAGATGAGGGGTCCGGACAGGAAGGGGTTAATAATGTGCCCCCCCTCCCCCCCATAGTGTGATAAGATGAGAGGACCGGACAGGAAGGGGTTAATAATGTGCCCCTCCCCCCCCATAGTGTGATAAGATGAGAGGTCCGGACAGGAAGGGGTTAATAATGTGCCCCTCCCCCCCCATAGTGTGATAAGATGAGGGGTCCGGACAGGAAGGGGTTAATAATGTGCCCCCCCCCCCATAGTGTGATAAGATGAGGGGACCGGACAGGAAGGGGTTAATAATGTGCCCCTCCCCCCCATAGTGTGATAAGATGAGAGGACCGGACAGGAAGGGGTTAATAATGTGCCCCTCCCCCCCCATAGTGTGATAAGATGAGAGGTCCGGACAGGAAGGGGTTAATAATGTGCCCCTCCCCCCCCCCATAGTGTGATAAGATGAGAGGACCGGACAGGAAGGGGTTAATAATGTGCCCCTCCCCCCCCCATAGTGTGATAAGATGAGAGGACCGGACAGGAAGGGGTTAATAATGTGCCCCTCCCCCCCATAGTGTGATAAGATGAGAGGTCCGGACAGGAAGGGGTTAATAATGTGCCCCTCCCCCCCATAGTGTGATAAGATGAGAGGTCCGGACAGGAAGGGGTTAATAATGTGCCCTCCCCCCCCATAGTGTGATAAGATGAGAGGACCGGACAGGAAGGGGTTAATAATGTGCCCCCCATAGTGTGATAAGATGAGAGGACCGGACAGGAAGGGGTTAATAATGTGCCCCCCATAGTGTGATAAGATGAGAGGACCGGACAGGAAGGGGTTAATAATGTGCCCCTCCCCCCCCCATAGTGTGATAAGATGAGGGGACCGGACAGGAAGGGGTTAATAATGTGCCCCTCCCCCCATAGTGTGATAAGATGAGAGGACCGGACAGGAAGGGGTTAATAATGTGCCCCTCCCCCCCCCATAGTGTGATAAGATGAGAGGTCCGGACAGGAAGGGGTTAATAATGTGCCCCTCCCCCCCATAGTGTGATAAGATGAGAGGTCCGGACAGGAAGGGGTTAATAATGTACCCCTCCCCCCCATAGTGTGATAAGATGAGGGGACCGGACAGGAAGGGGTTAATAATGTGCCCCTCCCCCCCATAGTGTGATAAGATGAGAGGTCCGGACAGGAAGGGGTTAATAATGTGCCCCCCCCCCCCATAGTGTGATAAGATGAGAGGACCGGACAGGAAGGGGTTAATAATGTGCCCCTCCCCCCCCCCCCCCATAGTGTGATAAGATGAGAGGACCGGACAGGAAGGGGTTAATAATGTGCCCCTCCCCCCCATAGTGTGATAAGATGAGAGGTCCGGACAGGAAGGGGTTAATAATGTGCCCCCCCCCCCCCATAGTGTGATAAGATGAGAGGACCGGACAGGAAGGGGTTAATAATGTGCCCCTCCCCCCCCCCCCCCATAGTGTGATAAGATGAGAGGACCGGACAGGAAGGGGTTAATAATGTGCCCCTCCCCCCCATAGTGTGATAAGATGAGAGGTCCGGACAGGAAGGGGTTAATAATGTGCCCCTCCCCCCCATAGTGTGATAAGATGAGAGGACCGGACAGGAAGGGGTTAATAATGTGCCCCCCCCCCCCATAGTGTGATAAGATGAGGGGACCGGACAGGAAGGGGTTAATAATGTGCCCCCCCCCCCCATAGTGTGATAAGATGAGAGGACCGGACAGGAAGGGGTTAATAATGTGCCTCCCCCCCCCCATAGTGTGATTAGATGAGAGGACCGGACAGGAAGGGGTTAATAATGTGCCCCCCCCCCCCATAGTGTGATAAGATGAGAGGACCGGACAGGAAGGGGTTAATAATGTGCCCCTCCCCCCCCCATAGTGTGATAAGATGAGGGGACCGGACAGGAAGGGGTTAATAATGTGCCCCTCCCCCCCCCATAGTGTGATAAGATGAGGGGACCGGACAGGAAGGGGTTAATAATGTGCCCCTCCCCCCCCCATAGTGTGATAAGATGAGAGGACCGGACAGGAAGGGGTTAATAATGTGCCCCTCCCCCCCCCATAGTGTGATAAGATGAGAGGTCCGGACAGGAAGGGGTTAATAATGTGCCCCTCCCCCCCCCATAGTGTGATAAGATGAGGGGACCGGACAGGAAGGGGTTAATAATGTGCCCCTCCCCCCCCCATAGTGTGATAAGATGAGAGGACCGGACAGGAAGGGGTTAATAATGTGCCCCTCCCCCCCCCATAGTGTGATAAGATGAGGGGACCGGACAGGAAGGGGTTAATAATGTGCCCCTCCCCCCCCCATAGTGTGATAAGATGAGAGGTCCGGACAGGAAGGGGTTAATAATGTGCCCCTCCCCCCCCCATAGTGTGATAAGATGAGGGGACCGGACAGGAAGGGGTTAATAATGTGCCCCTCCCCCCCCCATAGTGTGATAAGATGAGAGGTCCGGACAGGAAGGGGTTAATAATGTGCCCCTCCCCCCCCAATAGTGTGATAAGATGAGAGGACCGGACAGGAAGGGGTTAATAATGTGCCCCTCCCCCCCCATAGTGTGATAAGATGAGGGGTCCGGACAGGAAGGGGTTAATAATGTGCCCCTCCCCCCCCCCATAGTGTGATAAGATGAGAGGACCGGACAGGAAGGGGTTAATAATGTGCCCCCCTCCCCCCCCATAGTGTGATAAGATGAGAGGTCCGGACAGGAAGGGGTTAATAATGTGCCCCTCCCCCCCCATAGTGTGATAAGATGAGAGGTCCGGACAGGAAGGGGTTAATAATGTGCCCCCCTCCCCCCCATAGTGTGATAAGATGAGAGGTCCGGACAGGAAGGGGTTAATAATGTGCCCCTCCCCCCCCATAGTGTGATAAGATGAGAGGTCCGGACAGGAAGGGGTTAATAATGTGCCCCCCTCCCCCCCCATAGTGTGATAAGATGAGAGGTCCGGACAGGAAGGGGTTAATAATGTGCCCCTCCCCCCCCATAGTGTGATAAGATGAGGGGTCCGGACAGGAAGGGGTTAATAATGTGCCCCTCCCCCCCCCATAGTGTGATAAGATGAGAGGACCGGACAGGAAGGGGTTAATAATGTGCCCCCTCCCCCCCATAGTGTGATAAGATGAGAGGTCCGGACAGGAAGGGGTTAATAATGTGCCCCTCCCCCCCCATAGTGTGATAAGATGAGAGGTCCGGACAGGAAGGGGTTAATAATGTGCCCCCCTCCCCCCCATAGTGTGATAAGATGAGAGGTCCGGACAGGAAGGGGTTAATAATGTGCCCCTCCCCCCCCATAGTGTGATAAGATGAGAGGTCCGGACAGGAAGGGGTTAATAATGTGCCCCTCCCCCCCATAGTGTGATAAGATGAGAGGTCCGGACAGGAAGGGGTTAATAATGTGCCCCTCCCCCCCCATAGTGTGATAAGATGAGAGGTCCGGACAGGAAGGGGTTAATAATGTGCCCCCCTCCCCCCCATAGTGTGATAAGATGAGAGGTCCGGACAGGAAGGGGTTAATAATGTGCCCCTCCCCCCCCATAGTGTGATAAGATGAGAGGACCGGACAGGAAGGGGTTAATAATGTGCCCCCCCCCCATAGTGTGATAAGATGAGAGGACCGGACAGGAAGGGGTTAATAATGTGCCCCCCTCCCCCCCA
Source organism: Lithobates clamitans (assembly GCA_037952925.1). Classification (NCBI taxonomy): domain Eukaryota; kingdom Metazoa; phylum Chordata; class Amphibia; order Anura; family Ranidae; genus Lithobates; species Lithobates clamitans. Next base: position 355,744 of record JBBGZY010003075.1, read on the forward strand.
TAGTGTGATAAGATGAGAGGACCGGACAGGAAGGGGTTAATAATGTGCCCCTCCCCCCATAGTGTGATAAGATGAGAGGTCCAGACAGGAAGGGGTTAATAATGTGCCCCTCCCCCCCCCATAGTGTGATAAGATGAGAGGACCGGACAGGAAGGGGTTAATAATGTGCCCCTCCCCCCCCATAGTGTGATAAGATGAGAGGACCGGACAGGAAGGGGTTAATAATGTGCCCCCCCTCCCCCCCATAGTGTGATAAGATGAGAGGTCCGGACAGGAAGGGGTTAATAATGTGCCCCTCCCCCCCCAATAGTGTGATAAGATGAGAGGACCGGACAGGAAGGGGTTAATAATGTGCCCCCCCCATAGTGTGATAAGATGAGAGGTCCGGACAGGAAGGGGTTAATAATGTGCCCCCCCCCATAGTGTGATAAGATGAGAGGTCCGGACAGGAAGGGGTTAATAATGTGCCCCTCCTCCCCCCCATAGTGTGATAAGATGAGAGGTCCGGACAGGAAGGGGTTAATAATGTGCCCCCCCCCCCATAGTGTGATAAGATGAGAGGACCGGACAGGAAGGGGTTAATAATGTGCCCCCCCCCCATAGTGTGATAAGATGAGAGGACCGGACAGGAAGGGGTTAATAATGTGCCCCTCCCCCCCCCATAGTGTGATAAGATGAGGGGTCCGGACAGGAAGGGGTTAATAATGTGCCCCCCCCCCCCATAGTGTGATAAGATGAGAGGACCGGACAGGAAGGGGTTAATAATGTGCCCCTCCCCCCCCCATAGTGTGATAAGATGAGGGGTCCGGACAGGAAGGGGTTAATAATGTGCCCCCCCCCATAGTGTGATAAGATGAGAGGTCCGGACAGGAAGGGGTTAATAATGTGCCCCTCCCCCCCATAGTGTGATAAGATGAGGGGTCCGGACAGGAAGGGGTTAATAATGTGCCCCTCCCCCATAGTGTGATAAGATGAGAGGTCCGGACAGGAAGGGGTTAATAATGTGCCCCCCCCCCCCATAGTGTGATAAGATGAGAGGACCGGACAGGAAGGGGTTAATAATGTGCCCCCCCCCCCATAGTGTGATAAGATGAGAGGACCGGACAGGAAGGGGTTAATAATGTGCCCCCCCCCCCCCCATAGTGTGATAAGATGAGAGGACCGGACAGGAAGGGGTTAATAATGTGCCCCTCCCCCCCCCCCATAGTGTGATAAGATGAGAGGACCGGACAGGAAGGGGTTAATAATGTGCCCCTCCCCCCCATAGTGTGATAAGATGAGAGGACCGGACAGGAAGGGGTTAATAATGTGCCCCCCCCCCATAGTGTGATAAGATGAGAGGACCGGACAGGAAGGGGTTAATAATGTGCCCCTCCCCCCCCCCATAGTGTGATAAGATGAGAGGTCCGGACAGGAAGGGGTTAATAATGTGCCCCTCCCCCCCCATAGTGTGATAAGATGAGAGGTCCGGACAGGAAGGGGTTAATAATGTGCCCCCTCCCCCCCCATAGTGTGATAAGATGAGAGAACCGGACAGGAAGGGGTTAATAATGTGCCCCCCCCATAGTGTGATTAGATGAGAGGACCGGACAGGAAGGGGTTAATAATGTGCCCCTCCCCCCCCCATAGTGTGATAAGATGAGAGGTCCGGACAGGAAGGGGTTAATAATGTGCCCCTCCCCCCCATAGTGTGATAAGATGAGAGGACCGGACAGGAAGGGGTTAATAATGTGCCCCTCCCCCCCATAGTGTGATAAGATGAGAGGACCGGACAGGAAGGGGTTAATAATGTGCCCCCCCCCCCCCATAGTGTGATAAGATGAGAGGTCCGGACAGGAAGGGGTTAATAATGTGCCCCTCCCCCCCCATAGTGTGATAAGATGAGAGGAACCGGACAGGAAGGGGTTAATAATGTGCCCCCCCCCCCCCATAGTGTGATAAGATGAGGGGACCGGACAGGAAGGGGTTAATAATGTGCCCCCCCCCCCCATAGTGTGATAAGATGAGAGGACCGGACAGGAAGGGGTTAATAATGTGCCTCCCCCCCCCCATAGTGTGATAAGATGAGAGGACCGGACAGGAAGGGGTTAATAATGTGCCCCTCCCCCCCCATAGTGTGATAAGATGAGAGGTCCGGACAGGAAGGGGTTAATAATGTGCCCCCTCCCCCCATAGTGTGATAAGATGAGAGGTCCGGACAGGAAGGGGTTAATAATGTGCCCCTCCCCCCCCATAGTGTGATAAGATGAGAGGACCGGACAGGAAGGGGTTAATAATGTGCCCCCCCCCCCATAGTGTGATAAGATGAGAGGTCCGGACAGGAAGGGGTTAATAATGTGCCCCCCTCCCCCCAATAGTGTGATAAGATGAGAGGACCGGACAGGAAGGGGTTAATAATGTGCCCCCCCCCCCCATAGTGTGATAAGATGAGAGGACCGGACAGGAAGGGGTTAATAATGTGCCCCTCCCCCCCCCCATAGTGTGATAAGATGAGAGGACCGGACAGGAAGGGGTTAATAATGTGCCCCCCCCCCCCATAGTGTGATAAGATGAGAGGACCGGACAGGAAGGGGTTAATAATGTGCCCTCCCCCCCCCCCATAGTGTGATAAGATGAGAGGACCGGACAGGAAGGGGTTAATAATGTGCCCCTCCCCCCCCATAGTGTGATAAGATGAGAGGACCGGACAGGAAGGGGTTAATAATGTGCCCCCCCCCCCCCCATAGTGTGATAAGATGAGAGGACCGGACAGGAAGGGGTTAATAATGTGCCCCTCCCCCCCCATAGTGTGATAAGATGAGGGGTCCGGACAGGAAGGGGTTAATAATGTGCCCCCCCCCCCCCATAGTGTGATAAGATGAGAGGACCGGACAGGAAGGGGTTAATAATGTGCCCCCTCCCCCCCCATAGTGTGATAAGATGAGGGGACCGGACAGGAAGGGGTTAATAATGTGCCCCCCCCCCCCCCATAGTGTGATAAGATGAGAGGTCCGGACAGGAAGGGGTTAATAATGTGCCCCCCCCCCCCATAGTGTGATAAGATGAGAGGTCCGGACAGGAAGGGGTTAATAATGTGCCCCCCCCCCCCCATAGTGTGATAAGATGAGAGGTCCGGACAGGAAGGGGTTAATAATGTGCCCCCCCCCCCCCCATAGTGTGATAAGATGAGAGGTCCGGACAGGAAGGGGTTAATAATGTGCCCCCCCCCCCCATAGTGTGATAAGATGAGAGGTCCGGACAGGAAGGGGTTAATAATGTGCCCCCCCCCCCCCCATAGTGTGATAAGATGAGAGGTCCGGACAGGAAGGGGTTAATAATGTGCCCCCCCCCCCATAGTGTGATAAGATGAGAGGTCCGGACAGGAAGGGGTTAATAATGTGCCCCCCCCCCCCCATAGTGTGATAAGATGAGAGGTCCGGACAGGAAGGGGTTAATAATGTGCCCCCCCCCCCCCATAGTGTGATAAGATGAGAGGTCCGGACAGGAAGGGGTTAATAATGTGCCCCCCCCCCCATAGTGTGATAAGATGAGAGGACCGGACAGGAAGGGGTTAATAATGTGCCCCCCCCCCCCATAGTGTGATAAGATGAGAGGTCCGGACAGGAAGGGGTTAATAATGTGCCCCCCCCCCCATAGTGTGATAAGATGAGAGGACCGGACAGGAAGGGGTTAATAATGTGCCTCCCCCCCCCATAGTGTGATAAGATGAGAGGACCGGACAGGAAGGGGTTAATAATTCAGTGCCCTCCCCCCCCATAGTGTGATAAGATGAGAGGTCCGGACAGGAAGGGGTTAATAATGTGCCCTCCCCCCCATAGTGTGATAAGATGAGGGGACCGGACAGGAAGGGGTTAATAATGTGCCCCTCCCCCCCCATAGTGTGATAAGATGAGAGGCCGGACAGGAAGGGGTTAATAATGTGCCCCTCCCCTAAATGTGCCCTCCCCCCCATAGTGTGATAAGATGAGGGACCGGACAGGAAGGGTAATCATGTGCCCCTCCACCCCATAGTGTGATAAGATGAGAGGTCCGACAGGAAGGGGTTAATAATGTGCCCCTCCCCCCCATAGTGTGATAAGATGAGGGGACCGGACAGGAAGGGGT
>JBBGZY010003076.1:0-23299 GCA_037952925.1 Lithobates clamitans
AAGTGAGACTCTCTGATGGGACATAACAGAGAAGAAGTCCCCCCTCCCCCCTCCGGGGTTCTCACCGCTCTCGGCTCTCTCCATTACTAAAGATGGAAGTTCTGACTCTGACATGAAATAATTGTTCCAGCAGAAGGAGATCCCGGACTGATGAAATAGGCAATTGGGGGGGGGGGGGGGGGGATTAGTACTGCTCGGGTGCTGCCCCCTGGGGGAAGAACAAGGAATTGCTGGCGTTGTTGGAAGATTATTAGTAATAGGGATCAGCACGGCGTTCCTCGGGGGGGGGGGGGGGGGTTTCCTGGTGGTGACACCGGAGGATCGTATCTGTGTAATCTCCATCTAAAGCCCATATGACAAGGTGACAACCTCCTCCTTTTAAACCTGAACACATATTGATTACACAGGTTCTGGGGCCCATTTAATGCAGATTATTAGTAATAATTAACACCAAGTGAGTTTAATTACCACCTTAATCCGCCCCAGAATCTGTGTAATTCATATGTGGAGGTGACAACACAGGAGGACAATTGGGAGGCAGGAAGTGTTGTCACCCGATAACAGGAAGTGACCTCCATGGCAGGATCACCGGGGATTTTTTTAATGAAAGCTGCAGATTTATAAAAATGACATGAAGATGTTACAGATTATATGAGATATTAGTGACAGGTTTTCCATCAGCTTTAAGGGTAACTCCACTTTCATGGTGAAAAAATAGCATATATAAAAACAAAAAAAACAAAAAAACAACAATATATCGTATACAATCCCCACACAAGTCATATTGTAATTGAATGTTATTAAAAATTCCCTTTCCTTTTCAATCTGCAGCCGCTGTCATTCTCTGTAAAATCCAATATGGCCACCTGGAGGCGCTCTGTACACAGCGCCCCCCCCCCTCCCCCCCCCACACACACACAGAAATCGAATTTCCTGCTTTTGTGATTGGCTCGCTCATTTTCCCAGAAGTCTGCACCAAGATACAAGTCAGACGTTGGGCATCCCCTGCAACACAAATGTCATTTTTTTGGTGAGGTAATCACGTTTAAGGGATGCAGATCCCGCCACTTTTTCCACATTAGAGCCCTGCAGGTGCAGCAGCTGATTGATAATTATAAAACCACTCCCATTCACATTCCCTCAGAGAAACAAACAGATATTTCTTCAGAATAACAAAAGTAGGAATTTGTTACAAAGTTTATTTCATTTCCTGCAATGTACAGAGATCACCAAGAGGGGGGAGGGGTTACACTGGTGAAAAGTGAAAGCTGATTGGTTGTTCTGACTGATAGCACTTCTTATTTCCATACATTGTATATGGTGTGTGAATCGTACGGTATCTGACAAAAGTAAGTACACCCCTCAGTGACATTTGTGTAAATCTTTTCATGTGACAACACTGAAGAAATGACACTTGTCTACAATGTAAAGTAGTGAGTGTACAGCTTGTATAACAGTGTAAATTTGCTGTCCCCTCAAAATAACTCAACACACAGCCATTAATGTCTAAACCACTGGTAACAAAAGTCAGTACACCCCTAAGTGAAAATCTCCAAATTGGGCCCAATTAGCCATTTTCCCTCCCCGGTGTCATGTGACTCGTTAGTGTTACAAGGTCTCAGGTGTGAATGGGGAGCAGGTGTGTTAAATCTGGTGTTATCGCTCTCACTCTCTCATACTGGTCACTGGAAGTCCAACATGGCACCTCATGGCAAAGAACTCTCTGAGGATCTGAAATAAAGAATTGTTGCTCTACATAAAGATGGCCTAGGCTATAAGAAGATTGCCAAGACCCTGAAACTGAGCTGCAGCACGGTGGCCAAGACCATACAGCGGTATAACAGGACAGGTTCCCCTCAGAACGGGCCTCGCCATGGTCCACCAAAGAAGTTGAGGTCACGTGCTCAGCGTCATATCCAGAGGTTGTCTTTGGGAAATAGACGTATGAGTGCTGCCAGCATTGCTGCAGAGGTTGTAGGGGTGGGGGGGTCAGCCTGTCAGTGCTCAGACCATACGCCGCACACTGCATCAAATTGGTCTGCATGGCTGTCATCCCAGAAGGAAGCCTCTTCTAAAGATGATGCACAAGAAAGTCCGCAAACAGTTGGCTGAAGACAAGCAGACTAAGGACATGGATTACTGGAACCATGTCCTGTGGTCTGATGAGACCAAGATAAATGTATTTGGTTCAGATGGTGACAAGCGTGTGTGGGGGCAACCAGGTGAGGAGGACAAAGACAAGTGTGTCTTGTCTACAGTCAAGCATGGTGGTGGGAGTGTCATGGTCTGGGGCTGCATGAGTGCTGCCGGCACTGGGGGGCTACAGATCATTGAGGGGACCATGAATGACAACATGTACTGTGATATACTGAAGCAGAGCCTGATCCCCTCCCTTCAGAGACTGGACCGCAGGGCAGTATTCCAACATGATAACCACCCCAAACACACCTCCAAGACCACCACTGCCTTGCTAAAGAAGCTGAGGGTAAAGGTGATGGACTGGCCAAGCATGTCTCCAGACCTAAACCCTACTGATCATCTGTGGGACATCCTCAGTTGGAAGGGGGAGGAGCGCAAGGTCTCTAACATCCACCAGCTCTGTGATGTCATCATGGGGGAGGGGAAGAGGACTCCAGTGACAACCTGTGAAGCTCTGGTGACCTCCATGCCCAAGAGGGTTAAGGCAGTGCTGGAAAATAATGGTGGCCACACAAAATATTGACACTTTGGGCCCAATTTGGAGATTTTCACTTAGGGGTGTACTGACTTTTGTCAGATACTGTATGTGTAGTAGTGGTATAGCAGTGCGATGGATACATTGTATATGGTGTATGAGTTGGAGATGTAGTAGTGGTATATACATTGTATATGGTGTATGAGTTGGAGATGTAGTAGTGGTATATACATTGTATACGGTGTATGAGTTGGAGATGTAGTAGTGGTATATACATTGTATACGGTGTATGAGTTGGAGATGTAGTAGCGGTATATACATTGTATACGGTGTATGAGTTGGAGATGTAGTAGTGGTATATACATTGTATACGGTGTATGAGTTGGAGATGTAGTAGTGGTATATACATTGTATACGGTGTATGAGTTGGAGATGTAGTAGTGGTATATACATTGTATACGGTGTATGAGTTGGAGATGTAGTAGTGGTATATACATTGTATACGGTGTATGAGTTGGAGATGTAGTAGCGGTATATACATTGTATACGGTGTATGAGTTGGAGATGTAGTAGCGGTATATACATTGTATACAGTGTATGAGTTGGAGATGTAGTAGTGGTATATACATTGTATACAGTGTATGAGTTGGAGATGTAGTAGTGGTATATACATTGTATACGGTGTATGAGTTGGAGATGTAGTAGTGGTATATACATTGTATACAGTGTATGAGTTGGAGATGTAGTAGTGGTATATACATTGTATACAGTGTATGAGTTGGAGATGTAGTAGTGGTATATACATTGTATACAGTGTATGAGTTGGAGATGTAGTAGTGGTATATACATTGTATACGGTGTATGAGTTGGAGATGTAGTAGCGGTATATACATTGTATACGGTGTATGAGTTGGAGATGTAGTAGTGGTATATACATTGTATACGGTGTATGAGTTGGAGATGTAGTAGTGGTATATACATTGTATACAGTGTATGAGTTGGAGATGTAGTAGTGGTATATACATTGTATACGGTGTATGAGTTGGAGATGTAGTAGTGGTATATACATTGTATACGGTGTATGAGTTGGAGATGTAGTAGTGGTATATACATTGTATACGGTGTATGAGTTGGAGATGTAGTAGTGGTATATACATTGTATACGGTGTATGAGTTGGAGATGTAGTAGCGGTATATACATTGTATACGGTGTATGAGTTGGAGATGTAGTAGTGGTATATACATTGTATATGGTGTATGAGTTGGAGATGTAGTAGTGGTATATACATTGTATACAGTGTATGAGTTGGAGATGTAGTAGTGGTATATACATTGTATACGGTGTATGAGTTGGAGATGTAGTAGTGGTATATACATTGTATATGGTGTATGAGTTGGAGATGTAGTAGTGGTATATACATTGTATACAGTGTATGAGTTGGAGATGTAGTAGCGGTATATACATTGTATACGGTGTATGAGTTGGAGATGTAGTAGCGGTATATACATTGTATACGGTGTATGAGTTGGAGATGTAGTAGTGGTATATACATTGTATACAGTGTATGAGTTGGAGATGTAGTAGTGGTATATACATTGTATACGGTGTATGAGTTGGAGATGTAGTAGTGGTATATACATTGTATATGGTGTATGAGTTGGAGATGTAGTAGCGGTATATACCTTGTATACGGTGTATGAGTTGGAGATGTAGTAGTGGTATATACATTGTATACGGTGTATGAGTTGGAGATGTAGTAGTGGTATATACATTGTATACAGTGTATGAGTTGGAGATGTAGTAGTGGTATATACATTGTATACAGTGTATGAGTTGGAGATGTAGTAGTGGTATATACATTGTATACAGTGTATGAGTTGGAGATGTAGTAGTGGTATATACATTGTATACGGTGTATGAGTTGGAGATGTAGTAGTGGTATATACATTGTATACGGTGTATGAGTTGGAGATGTAGTAGTGGTATATACATTGTATACAGTGTATGAGTTGGAGATGTAGTAGTGGTATATACATTGTATACAGTGTATGAGTTGGAGATGTAGTAGCGGTATATACATTGTATACGGTGTATGAGTTGGAGATGTAGTAGTGGTATATACATTGTATACGGTGTATGAGTTGGAGATGTAGTAGTGGTATATACATTGTATACAGTGTATGAGTTGGAGATGTAGTAGTGGTATATACATTGTATACGGTGTATGAGTTGGAGATGTAGTAGTGGTATATACATTGTATACAGTGTATGAGTTGGAGATGTAGTAGTGGTATATACATTGTATACGGTGTATGAGTTGGAGATGTAGTAGCGGTATATACATTGTATACGGTGTATGAGTTGGAGATGTAGTAGTGGTATATACATTGTATACAGTGTATGAGTTGGAGATGTAGTAGTGGTATATACATTGTATATGGTGTATGAGTTGGAGATGTAGTAGTGGTATATACATTGTATACAGTGTATGAGTTGGAGATGTAGTAGTGGTATATACATTGTATACGGTGTATGAGTTGGAGATGTAGTAGTGGTATATACATTGTATATGGTGTATGAGTTGGAGATGTAGTAGTGGTATATACATTGTATACAGTGTATGAGTTGGAGATGTAGTAGCGGTATATACATTGTATACGGTGTATGAGTTGGAGATGTAGTAGCGGTATATACATTGTATACGGTGTATGAGTTGGAGATGTAGTAGCGGTATATACATTGTATACGGTGTATGAGTTGGAGATGTAGTAGCGGTATATACATTGTATACGGTGTATGAGTTGGAGATGTAGTAGTGGTATATACATTGTATACGGTGTATGAGTTGGAGATGTAGTAGTGGTATATACATTGTATATGGTGTATGAGTTGGAGATGTAGTAGCGGTATATACCTTGTATACAGTGTATGAGTTGGAGATGTAGTAGCGGTATATACATTGTATACGGTGTATGAGTTGGAGATGTAGTAGTGGTATATACCTTGTATACAGTGTATGAGTTGGAGATGTAGTAGTGGTATATACATTGTATATGGTGTATGAGTTGGAGATGTAGTAGTGGTATATACATTGTATACAGTGTATGAGTTGGAGATGTAGTAGCGGTATATACATTGTATACGGTGTATGAGTTGGAGATGTAGTAGCGGTATATACATTGTATACGGTGTATGAGTTGGAGATGTAGTAGTGGTATATACATTGTATACAGTGTATGAGTTGGAGATGTAGTAGTGGTATATACATTGTATACGGTGTATGAGTTGGAGATGTAGTAGTGGTATATACATTGTATATGGTGTATGAGTTGGAGATGTAGTAGCGGTATATACATTGTATACAGTGTATGAGTTGGAGATGTAGTAGCGGTATATACATTGTATACGGTGTATGAGTTGGAGATGTAGTAGCGGTATATACATTGTATACGGTGTATGAGTTGGAGATGTAGTAGTGGTATATACATTGTATACAGTGTATGAGTTGGAGATGTAGTAGTGGTATATACATTGTATACGGTGTATGAGTTGGAGATGTAGTAGTGGTATATACATTGTATATGGTGTATGAGTTGGAGATGTAGTAGCGGTATATACCTTGTATACGGTGTATGAGTTGGAGATGTAGTAGCGGTATATACCTTGTATACGGTATATGAAATGTGCGTTGTATTGCAGGACGCGGAGGAGCAGCTCCATGACGTACAGAAGGAGACGGATGAGTTGCGCTCCTGGAAGCGGACTCTGGTGGACTTCCTGTGTGAAGACGAGGAAACCTTCCGCATGGAGGAATGCTGCAAAATCTTCAGCTGCTTCTGCCAGAAATTCCAGACCGCCATAAAGGTGAGCGAGGGGGGAGGGGGCGCCAGCTTGTCCGATGCAGAATTTGTCTCAGATGATCCGTTGCTATGGGCAACGACACCGGTAACGATAGAATGACTGAAAAGAGAGAGAGACAGGAGCTAAAAGAAGCACAGAATGGAAGCATGAGGGAGAATTACCAGATATACTCGAGTATAAGCCGACCTGAATATAAGCCGAGGCACCTAATTTACCACAAAAAACTGGGAAAACGTATTGACTTGAGTATAACCCTAGGGTGAGAAATGCAGCAGCTACTGGTAAATATTCAGGATGCGGTGCGGCACGGACAACACAGAGGCTGCTGGCGTCACTGTGCCCATCATTGCAACCTCACCGTGCCCATCATTGTAGCCTCACTGTGCCCATCACCGCAGCCTCACCATGCCCATAATTGTAGCCTTACCGTGCCCCTCATTGTAGTCTCCCGCCCATCATTGCAGCCTCATTGTGCCCATCATTGCAGCCTCATTGTGCCCATCATTGCAGCCTCATTGTGCCCATCATTGCAGCCTCATTGTGCCAGTCATTGCAGCCTCAATGTGCCGTCATTGCAGCCTCACCATGCCCATCATTGTAGCCTTACCGTGCCCCTCATTGTAGTCTCCCGCCCATCATTGCAGCCTCATTGTGCCCATCATTGCAGCCTCATTGTGCCCATCATTGCAGCCTCATTGTGCCCATCATTGCAGCCTCATTGTGCCCATCATTGCAGCCTCAATGTGCCGTCATTGCAGCCTCACCATGCCCATCATTGTAGCCTTACCGTGCCCCTCATTGTAGTCTCCCGCCCATCATTGCAGCCTCATTGTGCCCATCATTGCAGCCTCATTGTGCCCATCACTGCAGCCTCATTGTGCCCATCATTGCAGCCTCATTGTGCCAGTCATTGCAGCCTCAATGTGCCGTCATTGCAGCCTCACCATGCCCATCATTGTAGCCTTACCGTGCCCCTCATTGTAGTCTCCCGCCCATCATTGCAGCCTCATTGTGCCCATCATTGCAGCCTCATTGTGCCCATCATTGCAGCCTCATTGTGCCCATCACTGCAGCCTCATTGTGCCGTCATTGCAGCTTCAACCTTTCCTCATAACTAAGATCCTCCAGACCCTTTATTAGCTTTGTTGCCCTTCTTTGTACTCGCTCCATTTCCAGTACATCCTTCCTGAGGACTGGTGCCCAGAACTGGACAGCATACTCCAGGTGCGGCCGGACCAGAGTCTTGTAGAGCGGGAGAATTATCGTTTTATCTCTGGAGTTGATCCCCTTTTTAATGCCAATATTCTGTTTGCTTTATTAGCAGCAGCTTGGCATTGCATGTCATTGCTGAGCCTATCATCTACTAGGAACCCCAGGTCCTTTTCCATCCTAGATCCCCCCAGAGGTTCTCCCCCCAGTCTATAGATTGCATTCAGATTTTTGGCACCCAAATACATTATTTTACATTTTTCTACATTGAACCTCATTTGCCATGTAGTCGCCCCTCCCCCATTCATTTGTTCAGGTCTTTTTGCAAGGTTTCCACGTCCTGCGGAGAAGTTATTGCCCTGCTTAGCTTAGTATCGTCTGCAAATACAGAGATTGAACTGTTTATCCCATCCTCCAGATCGTTTATGAACAAATTAAATAGGATTGGTCCCAGCACAGAACCCTGGGGGACCCCACTACCCACCCCTGACCATTCTGAGTACTCCCCATTTATCACCACCCTCTGAACTCGCCCTTGTAGCCAGTTTTCAATCCATGTACTCACCCTATGGGGGTCCATGGGGTTATTAACCCCCAACTCTGAACCCTAATAATAACTCTGAACCCTAATAATAACTCTGAACCCTAATAATAACTCTGAACCCTAATAATAACCCTGAACCCTAATAATAACTCTGAACCCTAATAATAACTCTGAACCCTAATAATAACCTCTAATAATAACCTCTAATCTAATAATAACCTCTAATCTAATAATAACAACCCTGAACCCTAATAATGACCCCTAATCTTAATATTACTCCTAATCTAACAAATAATAATAATAATGAATGAGGAGTGAATGGCGGATTGGTTTGGATTCTCTCGTTGATCGTTCTCCTCCTCGCTCCTCTCAGCAGAACATCAGACAAACCTTTCCTCACTCCTGTGAATGATGAAGAAATCCTCCCAATATTAATAGAAGGGTCTCCTCCATCTCCCGCTCAGTGTACCCCTCCACCCTCCCCTGGGCTCCCCTCCCCCCACACAGGAGGAGGATGGGGTGCTGGTCCAGGGAGGTAGGTGAAGGGTTAATGTCGTCTTCGTCGCTCTCACTTCCTCTTATGACGCAGAATAGAGCTGAAGTGCAAATCGCATCCCCTCCCCCCCCCCGACATCACTCATCCCGCAACACGAGGAACGGAAGTCATGTCTGTACCCTACAGCCGACATGAGACATTCCTCAGCCAAGCAACACCGAATGAGAGCAGAGAATGAACACAGAATGAGAGCAGAGAATGAACACGGAATGAGAGCAGAGAATGAACACGGAATGAGTACAGAGAATGAACACGGAATGATAGCAGAGAATGAACACCGAATGAGAGCAGAGAATGAACACGGAATGAGAGCAGAGAATGAACACGGAATGAGAGCAGAGAATGAACACGGAATGATAGCAGAGAATGAACACCGAATGAGAGCAGAGAATGAACACGGAATGAGAGCAGAGAATGAACACGGAATGAGAGCAGAGAATGAACACGGAATGAGAATGAACACGGAATGAGAGCAGAGAATGAACACGGAATGAGAGCAGAGAATGAACACGGAATGAGAGCAGAGAATGAACACGGAATGAGAATGAACACGGAATGAGAGCAGAGAATGAACACGGAATGAGAGCAGAGAATGAACACAGAATGAGAGCAATGAATGAACACGGAATGAGAGCAGAGAATGAACACGGAATGAGTACAGAGAATGAACACGGAATGATAGCAGAGAATGAACACCGAATGAGAGCAGAGAATGAACACGGAATGAGAGCAGAGAATGAACACGGAATGAGAGCAGAGAATGAACACGGAATGAGAATGAACACGGAATGAGAGCAGAGAATGAACACGGAATGAGAGCAGAGAATGAACACGGAATGAGAGCAGAGAATGAACACGGAATGAGAATGAACACGGAATGAGAGCAGAGAATGAACACGGAATGAGTGCAGAGAATGAACACAGAATGAGAGCAGAGAATGAACACGGAATGAGAGCAGAGAATGAACACGGAATGAGAGCAGAGAATGAACACGGAATGAGAGCAAAGAATGAACACGGAATGAGAGCAGAGAATGAACACGGAATGAGAGCAGAGAATGAACTCGGAATGAGTGCAGAGAATGAACACGGAATGAGATTAGAGAATGAACACGGAATGAGAGCAGAGAATGAACACTGAATGAGAGTAGAGAATGAACACGGAATGAGAGTATAGAATTAACATGGAATGAGAGCAGAGAATGAACACTGAATGAGAGTAGAGAATGAACACGGATTGAGTGCAGAGAATGAACACGGAATGAGAGCAGAGAATGAACACGGAATGAGAGCAGAGAATGAACACAGAATGAGAGCAGAGAATGAACACGGAATGAGTACAGAGAATGAACACGGAATGAGAGCAGAGAATGAACACCGAATGAGAGCAGAGAATGAACACGGAATGAGAGTAGAGAATGAACACGGAATGAGAGCAGAGAATGAACACGGAATGAGAATGAACACGGAATGAGAGCAGAGAATGAACACTGAATGAGTGCAGAGAATGAATACAGAATGAGAGCAGAGAATGAACACGGAATGAGAGCAGAGAATGAACACGGAATGAGAGCAGAGAATGAACACGGAATGAGAGCAAAGAATGAACACGGAATGAGAGCAGAGAATGAACACGGAATGAGAGCAGAGAATGAACTCGGAATGAGTGCAGAGAATGAACACGGAATGAGATTAGAGAATGAACACGGAATGAGAGCAGAGAATGAACACTGAATGAGAGTAGAGAATGAACACGGAATGAGAGTATAGAATTAACATGGAATGAGAGCAGAGAATGAACACGGATTGAGTGCAGAGAATGAACACGGAATGAGAGCAGAGAATGAACACGGAATGAGAGCAGAGAATGAACACAGAATGAGAGCAGAGAATGAACACGGAACGAGAGCAGAGAATGAACACGGAAGGAGAGCAGAGAATGAACATGGAATGAGAGTAGAGAATGAACACAGAATGAGAGCAGAGAATGAACACAGAATGAGAGCAGAGAATGAACACGGAATGAGAGCAGAGAATGAACATGGAATGAGAGCAGAGAATGAACACAGAATGAGTGCAGAGAATGAACACGGAATGAGTGCAGAGAATGAACATGGAATGAGTGCAGAGAATGAACACGGAATGAGTGCAGAGAATGAACACGGAATGAGAGCAGAGAGTGAACACAGAATGAGAGCAGAGAATGAACACGGAATGAGTGCAGAGAATGAACACGGAATGAGAGTATAGAATGAACACTGAATGAGAGTATAGAATGAACACGGAATGAGAGCAGAGAGTGAACACTGAATGAGAGTAGAGAATGAACACGGAATGAGAGCAGAGAATGAAGACAGAATGAGTGCAGAGAATGAACACGGAATGAGAGTATAGAATTAACACGGAATGAGAGCAGAGAATGAACACGGAATGAGTGCAGAGAATGAACACGGAATGAGAGCAGAGAATGAACACGGAATGAGAGCAGAGAATGAACACGGAATGAGTGCAGAGAATGAACACTGAATGAGTGCAGAGAATGGACACGGAATGAGAGTATAGAATTAACACGGAAAGAGAGCAGAGAATGAACACTGAATGAGAGTAGAGAATGAACATGGATTGAGTGCAGAGAATGAACACGGAATGAGAGCAGAGAATGAACACGGAATGAGAGCAGAGAATGGACACGGAATGAGAGCAGAGAATGAACACGGAATGAGAGCAGAGAATGAACACGGAACGAGAGCAGAGAATGAACACGGAAGGAGAGCAGAGAATGAACATGGAATGAGAGTAGAGAATGAACACGGAATGAGTGCAGAGAATGAACACGGAATGAGAGTATAGAATGAACACGGAATGAGTGCAGAGAATGAACACGGAACGAGAGCAGAGAATGAACACAGAATGAGTGCAGAGAATGAACACGGAATGAGAGCAGAGAATGAACACGGAATGAGAGCAGAGAATGAACACGAAATGAGTGCAGAGAATGAACACGGAATGAAAGCAGAGAATGAACACCGAATGAGTGCAGAGAATGAACACCGAATGAGAGCAGAGAATGAACACGGAATGAGAGCAGGGAATGAACAATGAATGAGAGTATAGAATGAACCACCGAATGAGTGCAGAGAATGAACACGGAATGAGAGTAGAGAATGAACACGAAATGAGTGCAGAGAATGAACACGGAATGAGAGCAGAGAATGAACACCGAATGAGTGCAGAGAATGAACACCGAATGAGTGCAGAGAATGAACACCGAATGAGAGCAGAGAATGAACACCGAATGAGAGCAGAGAATGAACACGGAATGAGAATGAACACGGAATGAGAGCAGAGAATGAACACGGAATGAGAGCAGAGAATGAACACGGAATGAGAGCAGAGAATGAACACGGAATGAGTGCAGAGAATGAACACAGAATGAGAGCAGAGAGTGAACACTGAATGAGAGTAGAGAATGAACACGGAATGAGAGTAGAGAATGAACACGGAATGAGAGTAGAGAATGAACACGGAATGAGAGTATAGAATTAACACGGAATGAGAGCAGAGAATGAACACGGAATGAGTGCAGAGAATGAACATGGAATGAGAGCAGAGAATGAACACGGAATGAGAGCAGAGAATGAACACGGAATGAGTGCAGAGAATGAACACGGAATGAGATTAGAGAATGAACACAGAATGAGAGCAGAGAATGAACACTGAATGAGAGTAGAGAATGAACACGGAATGAGAGTATAGAATTAACATGGAATGAGAGCAGAGAATGAACACTGAATGAGAGTAGAGAATGAACACAGAATGAGAGCAGAGAATGAACACGGATTGAGTGCAGAGAATGAACACGGAATGAGAGCAGAGAATGAACACGGAATGAGAGCAGAGAATGAACACGGAATGAGAGCAGAGAATGAACACGGAACGAGAGCAGAGAATGAACACGGAAGGAGAGCAGAGAATGAACACGGAATGAGAGCAGAGAATGAGCACGGAATGAGTGCAGAGAATGAACACGGAATGAGAGCAGAGAATGAACACGGAATGAGTGCAGAGAATGAACACGGAATGAGAGTATAGAATGAACACTGAATGAGAGTATAGAATGAACACAGAATGAGTGCAGAGAATGAACACGGAACGAGAGCAGAGAATGAACACAGAATGAGTGCAGAGAATGAACACGGAATGAGAGCAGAGAATGAACACGGAATGAGAGCAGAGAATGAACACGAAATGAAAGCAGAGAATGAACACGGAATGAAAGCAGAGAATGAACACCGAATGAGAGCAGAGAATGAACACCGAATGAGTGCAGAGAATGAACACCGAATGAGAGCAGAGAATGAACACGGAATGAGAGCAGGGAATGAACAATGAATTAGTGCAGAGAATGAACACTGAATGAGAGTATAGAATGAACCACCGAATGAGTGCAGAGAATGAACACGGAATGAGAGTAGAGAATGAACACGAAATGAGTGCAGAGAATGAACACGGAATGAGAGCAGAGAATGAACACCGAATGAGAGCAGAGAATGAACACCGAATGAGAGCAGAGAATGAACACGGAATGAGAGCAGAGAATGAAAACGAAATGAGTGCAGAGAATGAACACGGAATGAGAGCAGAGAATGAACACGGAATGAGAGCAGAGAATGAACACGGAATGAGAGCAGAGAATGAACACGGAATGAGAGCAGAGAATGAACACGAAATGTGTGCAGAGAATGAACACGGAATGAAAGCAGAGAATGAACACCGAATGAGTGCAGAGAATGAACACCGAATGAGAGCAGAGAATGAACACCGAATGAGAGCAGAGAATGAACACGGAATGAGAGCAGAGAATGAAAACGAAATGAGTGCAGAGAATGAACACGGAATGAGAGCAGAGAATGAACACAGAATGAGAGCAGAGAATGAACACGGAATGAGAGCAGAGAATGAACACAGAATGAGAGCAGAGAATGAACACAGAATGAGAGTAGAGAATGAACACGGAATGAGAGCAGAGAATGAACACAGAATGAGAGCAGAGAATGAACACGGAATGAGAGCAGAGAATGAACACAGAATGAGAGCAGAGAATGAACACGGAATGAGAATGAACATGGAATAAAGGCATAGAATGAACACGGAATGAGTGCAGAGAATGAACAGGGAATGAGAGCAGAGAATGAACACTGAATGAGAGCATAGAATGAACACTGAATGAGAGCATAGAATGAACACGGAATGAGAGCATAGAATGAACACGGAATGAGTGCAGAAAATGAACACGGAATGAGAGCAGAGAATAAACACGGAATGAGAATAGAGAATGAACATGAAATGAGAGTAGAGAATGAACACGGAATGAGTGCAGAGAATGAACACCGAATGAGAGCAGAGAATGAACACGGAATGAGAGTAGAGAATGAACACGGAATGAGAGCAGAGAATGAGTGCAGAGAATGAACACGGAATGAGAGCAGAGAATGAGTGCAGAGAATGAACACGGAATGAGTGCAGAGAATGAACACGGAATGAGAGCAGAGAATGAACACGGAATGAGAGCAGAGAATGAACACTGAATGAGAGTAGAGAATGAACACTGAATGAGAGTAGAGAATGAACACGGAATGAGAGCAGAGAATGAACAAGGAATGAGTGCAGAGAATGAACACGGAATGAGAGCAGAGAATGAACACGGAATGAGAGCAGAGAATGAACACGGAATGAGAGCAGAGAATGAACACGGAATGAGTGCAGAGAATGAACACGGAATGAGAGTATAGAATGAACACGGAATGAGAGCAGAGAATGAACACGGAATGAGAGCAAAGAATGAACACGGAACGAGAGCAGAGAATGAACACGGAACGAGTGCAGAGAATGAACACGGATTGAGTGCAGAGAATGAACACGGAATGAGAGCAGAGAATGAACACGGAAGGAGAGCAGAGAATGAACACGGAATGAGAGTAGAGAATGAACACGGAATGAGTGCAGAGAATGAACACGGAATGAGAGCAGAGAATGAACACGGAATGAGTGCAGAGAGTCAACACCGAATGAGTGCAGAGAGTGAACACCGAATGAGTGCAGAGAATGAACACGGAATGAGAGCAGAGAATGAACACGGAATGAGAGCAGAGAATGAAAACGAAATGAGTGCAGAGAATGAACATGGAATGAGAGCAGAGAATGAACACAGAATGAGAGCAGAGAATGAACACGGAATGAGAGCAGAGAATGAACACAGAATGAGAGCAGAGAATGAACACGGAATGAGAATGAACATGGAATAAAGGCATAGAATGAACACGGAGTGAGTGCAGAGAATGAACAGGGAATTAGAGCAGAGAATGAACACTGAATGAGAGCATAGAATGAACACTGAATGAGAGCATAGAATGAACACGGAATGAGAGCATAGAATGAACACGGAATGAGTGCAGAGAATGAACACGGAATGAGAGCAGAGAATAAACACGGAATGAGAATAGAGAATGAACACGAAATGAGAGTTGAGAATGAACACGGAATGAGTGCAGAGAATGAACACGGAATGAGTGCAGAGAATGAACACGGAATGAGTGCAGAGAATGAACACGGAATGAGAGCAGAGAATGAACACGAATGAGTGCAGAGAATGAACACGAAATGAGTGCAGAGAATGAACACGGAATGAGAGTATAGAATGAACACGGAATGAGAGCAGAGAATGAACACGGAATGAGAGCAAAGAATGAACACGGAATGAGAGTATAGAATGAACACGGAATGAGAGCAGAGAATGAACACGGAATGAGAGCAAAGAATGAACACGGAACGAGAGCAGAGAATGAACACGGAACGAGTGCAGAGAATGAACACGGATTGAGTGCAGAGAATGAACACAGAATGAGAGCAGAGAATGAACACGGAATGAGAGCAGAGAATGAACACGGAATGAGAGCAGAGAATGAAAATGAAATGAGTGCAGAGAATGAACACGGAATGAGAGCAGAGAATGAACACAGAATGAGAGCAGAGAATGAACACGGAATGAGAGCAGAGAATGAACACAGAATGAGAGCAGAGAATGAACACGGAATGAGAATGAACATGGAATAAAGGCATAGAATGAACACGGAGTGAGTGCAGAGAATGAACAGGGAATGAGAGCAGAGAATGAACACTGAATGAGAGCATAGAATGAACACTGAATGAGAGCATAGAATGAACACGGAATGAGAGCATAGAATGAACACGGAATGAGTGCAGAGAATGAACACGGAATGAGAGCAGAGAATAAACACGGAATGAGAATAGAGAATGAACACGAAATGAGAGTTGAGAATGAACACGGAATGAGTGCAGAGAATGAACACGGAATGAGTGCAGAGAATGAACACGGAATGAGAGCAGAGAATGAACACGAATGAGTGCAGAGAATGAACACGGAATGAGAGCATAGAATGAACACGGAATGAGTGCAGAGAATGAACACGGAATGAAAGCAGAGAATGAACACCGAATGAGTGCAGAGAGTGAACACCGAATGAGAGCAGAGAATGAACACGGAATGAGAGCAGAGAATGAACACGGAATGAGAGCAGAGAATGAAAACGAAATGAGTGCAGAGAATGAACACGGAATGAGAGCAGAGAATGAACACAGAATGAGAGCAGAGAATGAACACGGAATGAGAGCAGAGAATGAACACAGAATGAGAGCAGAGAATGAACACGGAATGAGAATGAACATGGAATAAAGGCATAGAATGAACACGGAATGAGTGCAGAGAATGAACAGGGAATGAGAGCAGAGAATGAACACTGAATGAGAGCATAGAATGAACACGGAATGAGAGCATAGAATGAACACGGAATGAGTGCAGAGAATGAACACGGAATGAGAGCAGAGAATAAACACAGAATGAGAATAGAGAATGAACACGAAATGAGAGTTGAGAATGAACACGGAATGAGTGCAGAGAATGAACACGGAATGAGTGCAGAGAATGAACACTGAATGAGAGCAGAGAATGAACACGAATGAGTGCAGAGAATGAACACGGAATGAGAGCATAGAATGAGCACGGAATGAGTGCAGAGAATGAACACGGAATGAGTGCAGAGAATGAACACGGAATGAGTGCAGAGAATGAACACGGAATGAAAGCAGAGAATGAACACCGAATGAGTGCAGAGAATGAACACGGAATGAGAGCAGAGAATGAACACCGAATGAGAGCAGAGAATGAACACGGAATGAGAGAAGAGAATGAAAACGAAATGAGTGCAGAGAATGAACACGGAATGAGAGCAGAGAATGAACACAGAATGAGAGCAGAGAATGAACACGGAATGAGAGCAGAGAATGAACACAGAATGAGAGCAGAGAATGAACACGGAATGAGAGCAGAGAATGAACACGGAATGAGTGCAGAGAATGAACACGGAATGAGAGCAGAGAATGAACACGGAATGAGAGTAGAGAATAAACACGAAATGAGTGCAGAGAATGAACATGGAATGAGAGTAGAGAATGAACACGAAATGAGTGCAGAGAATGAACACGGAATGAGAGCAGAGAATGAACACAGAATGAGAGCAGAGAATGAACACGGAATGAGAGCAGAGAATGAACACAGAATGAGAGCAGAGAATGAACACGGAATGAGAATGAACATGGAATAAAGGCATAGAATGAACACGGAATGAGTGCAGAGAATGAATAGGGAATGAGAGCAGAGAATGAACACTGAATGAGAGCATAGAATGAACACTGAATGAGAGCATAGAATGAACACGGAATGAGAGCATAGAATGAACACGGAATGAGTGCAGAGAATGAACACGGAATGAGAGCAGAGAATAAACACGGAATGAGAATAGAGAATGAACACGAAATGAGAGCAGAGAATGAACACGGAATGAGAGCAGAGAATGAACACGAATGAGTGCAGAGAATGAACACGGAATGAGAGCATAGAATGAACACGGAATGAGTGCAGAGAATGAACACGGAATGAGTGCAGAGAATGAACACGGAATGAGAGCAGAGAATGAACACGAATGAGTGAAGAGAATGAACACGGAATGAGAGCAGAGAATGAACACCGAATGAGTGCAGAGCATGAACATGGAATGGGAGCAGAGAATGAACAGGGAATGAGAGCAGAGAATGAACACGAAATGAGAGTAGAGAATGAACACGGAATGAGTGTAGAGAATGAACACGGAATGAGTGCAGAGAATGAACACGGAATGAGAGCAGAGAATGAACATGAATGTGTGCAGAGAATGAACACGGAATGAGAGCAGAGAATGAACACCGAATGAGTGCAGAGAATGAACATGAATGAGTGCAGAGAATGAACACGGAATGAGAGCAGAGAATGAACATGAATGAGTGCAGAGAATGAACACGGAATGAGAGCAGAGAATGAACACCGAATGAGTGCAGAGAATGAACACGGAATGAGAGCAGAGAATGAACACGGAATGAGAGCAGAGAATGAACATGAATGAGTGCAGAGAATGAACACTGAATGAGAGCAGAGAATGAACACCGAATGAGTGCAGAGAATGAACACGGAATGAGAGCAGAGAATGAACACGGAATGAGTGCAGAGAATGAACACAGAATGAGAGCAGAGAATGAACATCGAATGAGTCCAGAGAACTCCACTGGTGGTGGGAGATACAAAGTGTTACATTATTTACAGATAATCCCGGAATATCACGGTTACAGACATGTCATGGGATGCAGCAATATGCCAATACATCTATACTATTCAATGTGTCTGTTAGGGAGATTTCCCCTTACCTCCTGTTTTGTCACTGGGACAGAAAGGGAGGATTTTTCTCTCCACCAGTGAAAACAGGAAGTGGGGATTATATTCTGATAACAGGAAGTGAGGATTTTTCTCTCCACCAGTAAGAACAGGAAGTGAGGATTTTTCTCTCCACCAGTAAGAACAGGAAGTGTGGTTTATATTCTGATAACAGGAAGTGAGGATGTTTCTCTCCAATGCTGAAAACAGTAGAAGTGGATTAGAATTTGTCCAAGTTTTTATTACCTTCTATTTGCCTCCTGGGGTAATTTCCCCTCGGTTTTGGCCCAACCTAACACGTGGTGTCTCATTGATTTTCTTTCAGGAGAATAAAGTCCGAGAACTGGAAGAACAGCGGCGGCAGCAATGGGAAAGGAAACGCTTGCAGAAGAGGCACTCGATGGCCACCTGTGGTTCTCTGGAGGCTCACCAGGCTGTGGATGAACTTGAACTTACCTTGGAAAGGAACCTTCAGAACCTCTGCCGCACATCCAGCGTACGCCTCTGTAGGATGCGCTCTTTAGGGTCGCACAGTCCAAGCCCCTTTGTACCTCAAAGTGAACAAAGAGAGAGAATCCGAGGATACTATGACCAGAAGAATGCCGAACAGATGAGGGAAATGTCTGAGCGAGTTTTACGGCAACAGATGGAATATAAAAGTTCCAGGACTCTCAGCCCCGGACATAAGGCCAACTTTTATCGGGTATCTAAAATACCCCTGAACTCGTATTTCCAGACAGTGACCAAAGCGGATATCAAAGTTTCTCCGCCCAAGGACAGAGCTGAGATTTCTCCATCATCACTTGAGATAAAGGAACTTGAACCTCGTGTGGGAACTTTAACTCAACCTGTCCATGGAGTGAACCAGCAGAAGCCTCAACATGTGAGCCAACTGGGAGATCAGTATACACCTTCACTTCCTGACAAGTCGTCGTCGGCACGCTGTGTCACCAAGGCTGAAATGGAAACACAAACAGAAATATTGGAACCCTCAGGGTTGTCATGTCAACCATTTAATTATGAGGGACCTGAACCTTTTTTGGAGACAGCAGAGCCCAGACAACCATTAGACATGACTCCAAAGTGGAGAAAACCTTTGGATGGGGCAGAGATTATCAGACAGTCACCACTACATCTTACATGTGGCCAACAATCACAAACTCATCCCAAAGTCGAAACGCATAGCCAAATGCCACTCATGTCCGGATCAATAATCCTCAGGCAAGGACTGGTTACACAGTGTAAGTGTGAGACGATCCCCGAGATAGCCAGTGACAGGATTGAAGTCACAAAGTATTCCTTAGAAGAAAATGGACTTGGAACTCAGAGGCAGCTACCACAATCTAAAATTCCTGGATTCCCACCCGGATTCGAGACGTTGAAGCCAATACTGACACATTCTGATTCCCAAAATTTTACCCAATTCTCTATGAAGTCTTCTCCTGAGTCCAGCAAAAAATCAGTAATGCAGTCAAATGCTCAGCAAGGAATAAGTATGTGGAATAAGCAGAGAGATCATCTGAGTTCTCAGATCTCCAAAAAACAACCAGACAAGAAAAAAGAAGTCACTGAACCCCAAACTCTGGATCCGTCTGCTGTAGATTTTCTGCATTTAGAATTGTTGTCTCTTTCTGCACCTGAAACTTCCTGGCTTTCAGAGCTTGATATCAGACCTGACATTTATGAAAAATCATTGAATTCAATCATAACTAAGAACAATGAACTGGAGGCTTCTATACCTTCCGTACCATCCCCACCGTCAGAGACATTACCTGGGCTTGTGCAGGAAGAACAGCAAAGATCTTCAGCGTCCTCAGGGACCTCCAACCAGCACAATCTAGAACACGTTAAGCAGACATTGGACCCAATTTTATCTACATTTCCAAATCAGTCTGAGACTTTACCCCATACATTGATCCACCTTCACCCCGAGACCCTCAGAGAAGACCATTCTCCTAGACAGTCTACACTTAAACTTCCCAAACAATATACCGTTAAATCATTTAAACAAACACTAGTTAAAGCTTCTCCAAAGAACTCCAGACATTCAGTATCTCCAATGTCCAGTCCATCATTGGTCCAACCAAGATCTGACACCTGCAATCCAAGTCCAACTCCACCTAAAGCTGAGCTCTCCAGAATTTCACAGCCCAAACCTGGATGTTATATGTCCCGCATAAAACAGGTGGACCATTTGGCCATCAAGCAGCCAGCCAAAGATATGAATGGCCAGGTGGCACCCCCACCACACAATGTTGTAGAACCCTCACATGACGCATCACGGGTGCTGCAACCACAGGACATGGACTACACTTACTATGCAAAGGGCCTCAAAGATGGTTCTGTACAGCGGGAGGCTCTGAATCCTTGCTCCAAGTGGAAGAGAGAGCTAAGAAAGGCCTCGGAAAGTGCAGAATCAATGGTAGAAAGTGGCAATCTGGACCTCAATAAAGACAGTACTGAGCAGAAGACTGCAGATCATCCCAAAACCCATCACTGGGAAGGACTGGTAGCAGCACCTCAAAGAAGACAAAAAATGACCTCGGAATCAAGAGAGTCTTCACAAACAAAGATGTGACATTGGGGTCAGCCAATTCCATAGTCACCAAACATCCAGCTTCAACTAAGCCGGCAAACACGGAGACCAGGGACAGCAAAATACCACAAAAAACAAGTGCTGGACCAGCGAAACCCCCCTCAACAAAAACGGTGGGGGGCGTCAAAGAGAAAAGAGAGAGCGCGCATTCCAGTCACGGCGATTCCTCAAAATCAGAACGCAGAAGCAGCCTCCCGCTGGCGTCCAGACCCCCTTCCGCCTCCGCGGAAGGCCCAGGCCACCCTGCAGGCCACCCTGCAGATCCAGCCTGGCCATCGAAGAAGACAAACTCCGTGGCCCGGGTGGCAGTACACGTTGTCAAGCACTACGAGGTCAACTCCACCCTCACCCGGGGCGCCAGAGGCCCGTGTCTCACAACCCATCCAGTGTGGAGGTGAGAACGAGAAGAAGGTGGAGGAGGTATGAATGGATCTCAGGTGACACCAGCCGCGGAAGGAATGTGGCTGGTTGTGGAGCTCCTGGGTTACGGAGAATGAGAGAGGGAACCACCCTACGTAAATAATGAGCAAAGCTCCAGAAAGGGAAGTTCCCCCGATTTGAGGAAGTGATATGTGTGTGTATATATATAGTGGGGAGGTAGATATGATGGACTTCATGTAACGTCTGTGTACTACCAGTGTGAGGGCTGTATACTACCAGTGTGAGGTCTGTATATACTACCAGTGTGAGGGCTGTATACTACCAGTGTAAGGGCTGTATACTACCAGTGTGAGGGCTGTATACTACCAGTGTAAGGGCTGTATACTACCAGTGTGAGGGCTGTATACTAGCAGTGTGAGGGCTGTATACTACCAGTGTGAGGGTTGTATATACTACCAGTGTGAGGGCTGTATACTACCAGTGTGAGGGCTGTATACTAGCAGTGTGAGGGCTGTATACTACCAGTGTGAGGGCTGTATACTAGCAGTGTGAGGGCTGTATATACTACCAGTGTGAGGGTTGTATATACTACCAGTGTGAGGGCTGTATATACTACCAGTGTGAGGGCTGTATATACTACCAGTGTGAGGGCTGTATATACTACCAGTGTGAGGGTTGTATATACTACCAGTGTGAGGGCTGTATACTACCAGTGTGAGGGCTGTATACTAGCAGTGTGAGGGCTGTATACTACCAGTGTGAGGGCTGTATACTAGCAGTGTGAGGGCTGTATATACTACCAGTGTGAGGGTTGTATATACTACCAGTGTGAGGGCTGTATATACTACCAGTGTGAGGGCTGTATACTACAAGAGGAAGTCTGTAAGAGGAAGAGATACAAAGTCTGGATTGTATCCAAGGGACCCACCACCACCAGCACATCACCACCGGCTCGGTACGAGGACTGTGCTCACAGGTACTTTCCAATCGCTGACTCCGAATTATTTAATCTGTTACAAGAAGTGGGTTGAATTTTATTTATTCACGTTCGTCCTGCAATGTGCAATGTATTTATTCTTCTCAATGTTCATTCCATCATATTTGGGGGGGGGGGGGGGGGTGTTGTGTGATTGTCTTGGAGCCGCCATGTTGATATGGTTTGTGTTTGACCCTCACCAGCATTTTACTGACTGTTATACAGACTTCCATTGGGAAGTGACCGCTCCAGCGTTCGTTCGCTCCGTTCCGTGGGAAATACTTCTATATGGTTTGATTTTTATAAAGTTCTGATCTGTAGAGTGTTGAATCTCTTTATGCTGTTGTTTCTTCCAATGAATTGCACTTCTTTTAGCCTTCGTCAGAGTCAGTGGGGCGGGGTCTGTGGGGCGGGGTCTGTGGGGCGGGGTCTGTGGGGCGGGGTCTGTGGGGCGGGGTCTGTGGGGCGGGGTCCTTTGGGGCGGGGTCTGTGGGGCGGGGTCCGTCTCCTTCACATTTTTAGTGTATTTATAAAATAATTTGCACTGCTATTTGTCTAGCGAATCAGGACGTGCGCATAGGGCAAAGCTGAACGTTCTCCTTCTGTTCCCTGCCCTGGTTGAATGTTATTCATTCATAAAGAATATTGTGAATCAGGAAAATGCTACCTTATGGCCACTAG
>JBBGZY010003077.1:0-57500 GCA_037952925.1 Lithobates clamitans
GGAATTTAGAAAAAAAAAATATATATTATATGTTGGAGCTCCGCTTTAACAAACTTTGTTGCCGATTCCTACCTCTTTGTTATTCTGAAGAAATCCCTGTTTGTTCCTCTGTGCCCCCCATGCTAAGTGAGCCTAATGATTGTGGTTTCAGAATTATCAACCAGCTGTGCACCTGCAGGGCTCTAATGAAGAAAACTGCAGGGTCAGCATCCCTTTATCCATGATTTCCTATTTAAAGCGGACCTTCAGTCATTTTTTCATCTTTCCATCTATTAAATCTTCTGCCCTTGTTGTTGTTTTAACTTTGGATAGTAAAACGTTTTTTTTTTTCTGCCAGTAAATACCTTATACAGCCCACTTCCTGTTTCTTCATGCACATCTCCATCTCTCTCTCTCTCTCTCTCTCTCTCTCTCTCTCTCTCTCTCTCTCTCTCTCTCTCTCTCTCTCTCTCTCTCTCCCCCCTCTCTCTCTCTCCCCCCTCTCTCTCTCTCTCTCTCTCTCTCTCTCTCTCTCTCTCTCTCTCTCTCTCTCTCTCTCTCTCTCTCTCTCTCTCTCTCTTATAAGAGTTTGCCAGAAAGGGAGGGGGGATGAGTCATAAGAGGGCCAATGATAGCTGCAGAGCTGGAGGTGTGCTTCTGTGTAAATCCAGGAAGTGAACAGGCTGCATCTGCCCACAGTTGAAATGGCTGCAGCCAAACTCAGTGGGGGGAGATTTCTGCAGCATATTTGGCAAGTACAGAATTACAGTATATATAAAATAATATGCAAGGCGGTTGGAGGGAAGCTTCAGAATGGCAAAGATGTTTTTATTACAAATTATGTGAGCAGACTGCAGTTCCTCTTTAAACTATCACAGCAAAAATTAAATTTTTGTTGCAGGGGATACCAGAAATCTGACTTGTATTTTAGTGCAGATTTCTGGGGAAATTGGTGAGCCAATCACACAAGCAGGACATTTCTGGGGGGCGTTCTGTACACATTCCAGGCGGCCATATTGCATTGCATCTTCAGAAAAATACAGCGCTGCAGAGTGAAAAGGAAAGGCCATTTTTCATCACATTCAATTGCAATATGACTTGTGTCGCAATTGTATACGCTGACTTTTTTTTTTTTCTTTGCTTTTTTTTTTTTTTCCCCATGAAAGTGGAGCTACCCTTTATGTATATCTGTTGCTTTCTCCTGCATGGGCAAAGTACGCAATACTAAAGCAGCTGTTATTGTGCATGTGAATAGTAGTGAAACAATGTCTAAACATATTTTGCTTTCAGTAAAAAAATCACCAATTTGTAAATGATCAGTAGTTTCTACACCTTAAGGCCCATATTGGTCAGTGAAGTTACAAATCATCATATTAACCACTTGACCTCCGGAAGATTTACCCCCCTTCATGACCCGGCCATTTTTTAAGATATGGCACTGCGTTAGTTTAACTGACAATTGCACAGTCGTGCGACACTGTACACAAATACAGTTTATGTCCTTTTTTTCCCCACAAATAGAGCTTTCTTTTGGTGGTATTCGATCGCCTCAGCATTTTTATATATTTTTTGTGTTATAAAGATCGACAATTTTGTTTACTTTCTGCTATAAAACATATCCAATAGAAAAAAATCTAATTTCTTCCTAAATGTAGGCTAATACAGCATGTAATTTCAGCTCTCTAAATCTCTGGATCTGCTGATCATTTTTGATCAGGGCTGGTGCAAGAATTTTTGAGACCCTAGGCAAAACCTCATTTTGTCGCGCCCTTGGCTCCGCACCTGACTCCACCCCTTTTGCCCTGCCCATTTATATGGTGGAGGTGGCAGGGGTCAGGAGTGTGTAATGCACAGATTGCAGTGGTTGCGGTCTGTGCTACGTACTGAGTGCAGGGGTGTGCTACGTACTGAGTGCAGGGTTGCGCTACGTACTGAGTGCAGGGGTGTGCTACGTACTGAGTGCAGGGGTGTGCTACGTACTGAGTGCAGGGGTGTGCTACGTACTGAGTGCAGGGGTGTGCTACGTACTTAGTGCAGGGTTGCGCTATGTACTGAGTGCAGGGTTGCGCTATGTACTGAGTGCAGGGTTGCGCTATGTACTGAGTGCAGGGTTGCGCTACGTACTGAGTGCAGGGGTGTGTAATGCACAGATTGCAGTGGTTGCGGTCTGTGCTACGTACTGAGTGCAGGGGTGCGCTACGTACTGAGTGCAGGGTTGCGCTACGTACTGAGTGCAGGGTTGCGCTACGTACTGAGTGCAGGGTTGCGCTACGTACTGAGTGCAGGGTTGCGCTACGTACTGAGTGCAGGGTTGCGCTACGTACTGAGTGCAGGGTTGCGCTACGTACTGAGTGCAGGGTTGCGCTACGTACTGAGTGCAGGGTTGCGCTACGTACTGAGTGCAGGGTTGCGCTACGTACTGAGTGCAGGGTTGCGCTACGTACTGAGTGCAGGGTTGCGCTACGTACTGAGTGCAGGGTTGCGCTACGTACTGAGTGCAGGGTTGCGCTACGTACTGAGTGCAGGGTTGCGCTACGTACTGAGTGCAGGGGTGCGCTACGTACTGAGTGCAGGGGTGCGCTACGTACTGAGTGCAGGGGTGCGCTACGTACTGAGTGCAGGGGTGCGCTACGTACTGAGTGCAGGGGTGCGCTACGTACTGAGTGCAGGGGTGCGCTACGTACTGAGTGCAGGGGTGCGCTACGTACTGAGTGCAGGGGTGCGCTACGTACTGAGTGCAGGGTTGCGCTACGTACTGAGTGCAGGGTTGCGCTACGTACTGAGTGCAGGGTTGCGAGGTGCGCTACGTACTGAGTGCAGGGTTGCGAGGTGCTCTACGTACTGAGTGCAGGGTTGCGAGGTGCACTACGTATTGAGTGCAGGGTTGCGCTAGGTACCAATCGCAGGGTTGCGAGGTGCGCTACGTACTGAGTGCAGGGTTGTGTTAGAATGCATTAAGGTGAAAAACCATGAGGGTTTACAACTCCCTTAATGTGCTTTTTCTTGAGCCACTCCTACATTGCCTTGGTATGTTTTGGGTCATTGTCATGCTGGAAGGCCCATCCACGACCCATCTTCAGTGTTCTGGCTGAGGGAAGAAGGTTCTCATCCAAGATTTTACAATACATGGCCCCGACCATTGGCCCCTCAATGCAGTAAAGTCTGCCTGTACCTTTAGCAGAGAAATGGCCCCAAAGCTTAATGTTTCCACCTCCGTGCTTGACTGTAGAGATGGTGTTCTTAGGGTCATAGTCAGCATTTTTCTTCCTCAAAACACGGAGTCGAGTTAATGCAAAAGAGCTCAATTTTGGTCTCCTCTGACCACAGCACTTTCTCCCAATCATTGACGGCCACTCCATTAGGTGTGCAGGGGTGCAGCCCCCCAATCCATGCACCTGGCCCCTAATCTACATGCAGGGCGCTGGACGCATGGATTTCTATGGGGGGTTTTTTTGACACACATGATTAGAGCCCGAGCCTCTAATTGGCTTCACAAAAGGGTGGGCTTGGGGCGCAAAGCACTGCACCCTGAGCCCACCCACTTGTGTGACAATAGCAAAAGAATATTCGCTAGTGTCTTCCTGCTTATCCTTCAATCAGAAAGTGGGTTTTAAGACCCGATTGGCCGAGAGGAGAAGCGACCGCATTGGCTGGGAGCCGAAGAGAAGACGCAGGAGGAAGCTGCCCGCGGCATGAATGGGGTAAGTGCGGGGCTGATGGACGAGCGACCGATAGATTTGACTGGCCGACCGAGGTGATGGGAGGTTTGACCGAGCAACGGGGGTGGGGTTTTATCGTGGGGAGGGGGTCGGGTGGTATGTTTGTCATATTGTGTTACCAATGGTTTGTTTGGTGACTGTGGTCCCACCTTCAGATCATTCACAAGCTCCTCCTGTGTAGTTCTGGGCCGATCCCTCACTTTTCTCATGATCCTCCTTCCCCATGAGGTGAAATCTTGCATGAAGCTTCAGACCGAGGTTGATTGATGGTGATTTTGTATTTCTTCCATTTGCGAAAAATTGCCCCAACAGTTGTCTTCTCACCAAGCTTCTTGCTGATGGTCTTGTAGCCCTTTCCAGCCTTGTGCAGGTCTACAATCTTGTCCCTGACGTCCTTTGGCAGCTCTTTGGTCTTGCCCATGATGGTGAGGTGTGAATGGAGAAAGAGAGAATCTGTGGACAGGTGTCTTTTATACACATAACGAGTTGTCGTTAGGAGCACCTTCTTACATTGACAGGACTAATCTGTGTACCACATGAGCACCTACTGTAGCCAGAAAAAAACAGGAAGCAGGCGCCTCTTAGATAAGACTGTAGTAATTTAATAGACAAAGCGCATTAAAAACACTCACTTTTAAGTATCATTAATCAGGCACAGTAGAGTCCGGTTACACCGATCTCCATCACAGCTTCCAGCAGGGGTCTTGTCCTGTGAATCCGCGTCCTGTCCAGCAGGGGTCTTCCAGCATGCAGCTGGTGG
Organism: Lithobates clamitans; assembly: GCA_037952925.1. NCBI lineage: Eukaryota > Metazoa > Chordata > Amphibia > Anura > Ranidae > Lithobates > Lithobates clamitans. Next base: position 4,459 of record JBBGZY010003077.1, read on the forward strand.
ATCACGGGGAGAGCTGGAACACAGCATGTGGTGTGATGGCGTCACGGACGTAATGGCGATGCGTTTCCGAGCATGCGCCCTAGGGGGATGTCTTTAGTGCGCGCTCCTTTCTCAAGCTTGAGTTTGGACTTTGGATACACTAGCCTATTTTACATGCCCTACCTTCCTAAAACCTAATGTGTGAGAGCTGATCGGGAGCCTGTCGGCTGCTGCTTTTCCAGCAGGCTCGTCCGACAGAAGCAGGCCAAATGGTCAGCTTCTGCCGGACTGGCTATCATACACACAGGCCAAATGTCAGGTTTTTTGTTTTTTTAAACGCCCGATGTCGCCCGTCATTCAGCCTGTGTGTACAAGGTTTAAGGGGCCAGATCTGCATTCAGTAATATCCACTGAATGACAATGAGCATATTACCCACCACCCTGGCGGGAACCTGGAGCTTTTAATAGGTAAGCATTATACAGATTACAGTAAGCGTTTCCTTCTGAGGATGGGGAGGGGTATAAAATAGAAATAGGCTTTCAGTCTGCTTTAAATATGATTTAAATGTGGCAATTTATAATAATATCAATTTAATTTTCTTTTTGCCCCTGCAAAGCAGTTGTCTAATGATTGGCGTAGTTTTGGTTGCACAGCCAAGTCCTGTAGAGTGGTCACTGTTATGTTCAGGGGGAGGGACCGCACCACCGAGAGTCTGTCTTATAAAACACAGCTGGATGATTGCTCAGGGTTCATTTGTCAGCTCCTGAGCCAGATGCTGTGTGAGTAGAACATCTAAAATGCAGAGACAGCTCATGGACCAATAGAAGGACAGGGACTGTCAGCAGGAATAATGGGGGAACTTCCAGATGTAGGACAGCTTGAAGTGTGGGACTCATTGTGAGAAAACAGGGACTGTCCAGGAAAACAAAAGGACTGTATTACTACCAGAACTTTGCATGGGAAAACGTGGGCTTTTCAGTCTATACAAACCGTACCAAAGAGGACACAAAGACCGTGAGATTACAGGGACTGTTGAGAACTTAGGGACTGTTTTTCAGAGCACAGCCTGAAGAGCAGGACTAAGTGAGAATTTGGGGACTGAGACAAAGGCTGCAGTATTATCGGACTTGTCTGTGAAAACCACAGGACTGCAAGGATGGCCGGACAGTCCATGAGAACAGAGCTGTGAGAACAAGAGCTTTAAAGCACAAGGACTCTCAAGGGAGTTCAAGAGCAAAAGGACCATGAAATTCTAAAAAAAAAAAAAAAAAAAAGACAGCCATCTCTGGGTACTCAGGGACTGTTTCTGAGAGCACAGGAAACACAAAAACTGAGATATTACTGCAGTTTCTGTTAACACACTTAGACTCTGAAAACAAGAACCATCAGAAAGTGGATTTTTGGAGACAATTGAATGAGAGAACAGCGACTACTGGACTACAGGGACTGTCAGTTTGAACACAAGAACCAGTCTTGGATTTTGCAGCCTCACAAGATATTCTGCTCCAACAGAATAGAAAGTTATTGAAGTTATCCAGAAACTTATTTCAACAAAACAGACCTAGGAGCAGTTCGGTGAGAGGAGATTGCTTGCAAAACGCAGAGGGGATTGTTTTTGAATCAGCAGTGGGGCAGAGGTAAGTACACTTCTTGGGGTTATGGGGGTGGGGGGCTTAGTGTGCTGTTTGGGGTTACATGGAGTTTAGAGTACAGGTTTGGGTTACATGAAGCGTTAGAGTACAGGTCTGGTTTGGGTTACATGGGGGTTAGTGTACAGGTTTGGTTTGGGTTACATGGAGGTCAGTGTACAGGTTTGGTTTGGGTTACATGGAGGTCAGTGTACAGGTTTGGTTTGGGTTACATGAAGGGTTAGAGTACAGGTTTGGTTTGGGTTACATGGAGGTTAGAGTACACGTCTGGTTTGGGTTACATGGAGGTTAGAGTGTAAATTGAGGTATATGGAGGTTAGTGTACGGGTTTGATGTAGGTTACATGGAGGTTAGTGTACGGGTTTGGGTTACATGGGGGTTAGTGTGTAAATTGAGGTATATGGAGGTTAGTGTATGGGTTTGATGGAGGTTAGTGTACAGGTCTGGTTTGGGTTACATGGAGGTTAGTGTACAGGTTTGGTTTGGGTTACATGGAGGGTTAGAGTACAGGTCTGGTTTGGGTTACATGGAGGTTAGTGTACAGGTTTGGGTTACATGGAAGTTAGTGTGTAAATTAAGTTATATGGAGGTTAGTGTACTGGTTTGATATAGGTTACATGGAGGTTAGTGTAAAGGTTTGGGTTACATAGAGGTAAGAGTACAGGTTTGGTTTGGGTTATATGGAGGTTAGAGTACAGGTTTGGGTTACATGGAGGTTAGTGTGTAAATTAAGGTATATGGAGGTTAGTGTACAGGTTTGGGTTACATGGAGGTTAGTGTACAGGTTTGGGTTACATGGAGGTTAGTGTGTAAATTGAGGTATATGGAGTTTAGCGTACGGGTTTGATGTAGGTTACACGAAGGTTAGTGTACAGGTTTGGGTTACATGGAGGTTAGTGTACAGCTTTGGTTTTGGGTTACATGGAGGTTCGAGTACAGGTCTGGTTTGGGTTACATGGAGGTTAGTGTACAGGTTTGGGTTACATGGAGGCTAGTGTGTAAATTAAGGTATATGGAGGTTAGTGTACTGGTTTGATATAGGTTACATGGAGGTTAGTGTACAGGTTTGGGTTACATGGAGGTAAGAGTACAGGTTGTGTTTGGGTTATATGGAGGTTAGTGTGTAAATTATGGTATATGGAGGTTAGTGTACAGGTTTGATGTAGTAGTTACATGGAGGTTAGTGTACAGGTTTGGGTTACATGGAGGTTAGTGTGTAAATTAAGGTATATGGAGGTTAGTGTACTGGTTTGATGTAGTAGTTACATGGAGGTTAGTGTACAGGTTTGGGTTACATGGAGGTTTGTGTACAGGTTTGGGTTACATGGAGGTTTGTGTACAGGTTTAGGTTACATGGAGGTTAGTGTACAGGTTTGGGTTACATGGAGGTTAGTGTGTGGATTGACGTTATGTGGAGGTTAGTGTATAGATTAGGGTTAGAGTGAGGTTAGTGTGTAGTTTGAGGGTACATGGTGGTTAGTGTGTGGGTTGGGGTTACATGAGGGGCTACTGTGCTGGTTGGGGTTACAGGGAGGGTTAGTGTGTTGGTTGGGTTTACAGGGAAATTACTGTGAAGTTTGGGGTTGAATGGAGGTTAACATGTGGATTGACATTACATGAGGGTTAGAGGGGGTTAGTGTATAGTTTTGAGGGTACATGGAGGTTAGTCTGTGGATTGAAATTACATGGAGGTTAGTGTACAGGTTTGGGTTACATGGAGGTTAGTGTGTAGATTGACGTTACATGAGGGTTACATGGAGGTTAGTGTGTAAATTGACGTTACATGAGGGTTACAGGGAGGTTAGTGCGTAGAATAAAGTTACATGGAAATTAGTGTGTAGACTGGGGTTAAATGGAGGTTAGTGTGGGGATTTACGTTACATGGAGGTTAAAGAGAGGTTAGTGTCTAGATTGGGGTTACATGGGGGGCTAGTGAGCCTATTGTGGTTACAGGGAGCGATAGTTTGTCTGTTGGGTTTACAGGGAGATTACTTTGAGGGTCGGGGTTACATGGAGGTTAGTGCGTAGATTGGAGTTACATGGAGGTTAGTGTACAGGTTTGGGTTACATGGAGGTTAGCATGTGGATTGACGTTACATGAGGCTTAGAGGAAGGTTACTTAGTGTGTTAGTTGGGGTCACAATGAGGGCTGGTGTGCTGGTTGGTGTTATTGGAAGGTTAGTGTACACTTAGGATTTACAGGGGGGTACGTGTGCAGTTTGGTGTTATTGGAAGGTTAGTGTACACTTTTTGGATTTACAGGGAGGTTAGTGTGCTGGTTGAAGTTACGGTAAAGGTTAGTGTGAGGAGTGGCCATAGGCTAATTTAAATTACACAAAACACTTTGTTGCAAAGATGAACAGATAGCTTGTCTAAATTGTCAAATTCTTTATACAAACAGATTTTGTTGGATTATTTTGAACCAATAAACAACACACACAGTGAGGCTGCATGAATAAATTGCCTAGAGCAGCTTTAAAAATAGGAGCAAGTGTTGGACTCAATATATTGACTAGGAACACTTATAAATAGGCCCATGGATTGATTTCAAATTTTTGCAGTAGATTGTCCATCCCTGATGTGGTGGCCATTTGTGATCTGCAGCCACTGACCTCCATCCAGTATGTTTTCCCACTCCAGTTGTGGAGGGAAGCCCACCCAAATGCTCTAGTTGGCGGGCAGGCTTCCAAGGTTGCAATCTATGGGTGGGGGCTGTAGGGGCAGAACTGAGAACCCCAGAGCAAAGTAGAAAATGGGGCAATCCTTTAATATCTATCTGTTGGTTGTCTAGCAACTGTAGCAGACAGCTGGATATCTATCTGACCAATTCCTTCTCTTTATACGGATTCAGATGTGTGCCGCTCGTGCCCCCCTCCGGAGAAGAGCCAGCACGCCCCTGCCCTGCGCCCATCAGATCCGCTCACAGAACAGTAACCCTATAATGGAGATTTGCGCACCGCCACCTTCTCAGCCCATGCCTGACGCATGCAGCAGTCAATCAGCTGGATCCGAAAATACCCATGGGACAGGGGATGGCATCTTCAGGGTGGTTCTTCTGGGAGACCCCGGGGTTGGAAAGACCAGCTTGGTTGGAATTTTCAGAAGAGAGCAGGACAGAGAAATACCAGATCAACGACAAGGTAAGGACAAGAACAGAAGCTCATTTTCCAGTACTGGAGCAGTGCTCTTATGGGTTAAAGTGAACATAGCATCAGATTCATTTTTCATGTCATGTACATCCATGCTATGTAATGTCCGTGTAACACTTCCAAGTATTTTACCTCTCACAGAGATTACAATACTCCCCCAGACAGTACCATCGTCTGCTTTTCTCTCAAGAAAGACAGCACCATATTTGTTTAGGCATCACCATCTACTTCCTGGACTGGGATGCCAGAAATTACACAATCTTGTAAATCTCTTGCTTTTTAGTGAAAAAAGGTGGAGATTTTGACGGAACGCGCCTAGCACCCGACTGGATGCTTCCACCAAGATACATTGCACCCAAGAACTAGACGACACTAGCTTAGGTGCAAACTGGAACTGACTTTATTGTAAATTTACACAGAATTTATACCACACAAAATCAGATAAGAGCTTGATCACGTTACCCTAAACAATGCAAACTGTAAAGATTATATCTAATGAACAGCCAACATAATGTAATGTAACAGTAATGTAATTAAACAGTAAGCTAATTAACAATTAGTCACTTAGACAAGCCTGAGTGACTCAGAACAGTGCTCACCCAGACAGTTCGGCACCAGTCCCACAGATACACAATGTAAATTACACATGCTGTCTTTCAGGTGTTTGGATTTCCATTGTGTAGTCTCTCTCCACTAGACAAGTCATCTTAAGACAAAACTCATACAATGTTCCAGCAGTCTGAAAAAAGTGGAATTAATGTATATTCAAAGATTTATTGAGTGAGATTGCTGATAAATATTTCTGTCCCAAGTAGAGGAGCTTCTCCAACCCAGTCTGCAGGAGGGCCACCATATTTCTTCTGACCAGTAACCTGTATAAGAATAATATTACACCTTTCCATCCACTCCAGAAAGAAAAGCGTTTGTCTTTATCCAGAGAATTAATTCAAGCCTCGCTCTCAGCGCCCATCATGTTGTTGTCCATCATTAGAGAATGACCTGCCCCAGTGGCGGCTGGTGCTCAATATTTTTTTTGGGACGGCAACCCCCCCCAGGAGACTGGTGGGAATGCGGCAATCAATCCACCGCCACGAGAGATGGACAGGAACGTGGCGATCAACCCCCCCCCCCCCCCCGCGGGAGACGGACGGGAAGGTGGCGATCAGAGGCCTTACCTTTAGAAGGCGGGGGAAGGAAGAGCCGGGCCGTTGCTTCCCCTCCTGGCTGAACAGGAAGTGTGTCCTGAGACCAGGGAGTCCTACGACTCCCTGGCCAATCTGGTCTCAGGATCCACTTCCTGATTGGCCGGGAGGAGAATCAGGAAAATAATAGCGAATATTGAAATTGGAATGGACAAGAGGTGGTACCAAACAATAAATACAGTGAATAATGAGTAGAGCTTCCTGATGACGTGTTGAGTACGAAATGCATTGGGGCCGCGCCGTGGTTATGTCTGGTTCCGTGTTTTGCTGTGGTGGAACGCACGCTGAGAGCATATTGCGTTATATGAGGAATTTGTTTGCTTCAACCGAGCCACATTGCCCCATGAGCAGCATAAGAATACATCAAGGGATGCATCTTGCCTTCCAAAGCATCTGAGCTTATGAAGTTTCCCATGATTTTGCCATCTGGTGAGTCAGCATTACTCCTGCAGGAGTGAAGGTGAAACACGGCTAATTAAGAGTACCTGTTACTACACAGACCTTTTCTTTGGTGTATTGGTTTCCTGCTTGAGGACTTGCTTCCAATTTATTTTGTATTTGTGTGGCTATCATTTATGCACTAAGATATTAATAGTGAATATTAATTAATTGTCACACAACTGGGTGGGCTCAGGGCACAATGCTCTGCTCCCCGAGCCCACCCTTTTTTGAAGCCAATTGGAGCCTCAGGCTCTAATCATGTGCTTCAAAAAAAACCCCATTGAAATCCATGCGTCCAGAACCCTGCATGTAGATTAGTGGCCGGATGCATGGTTTAGGGGAGCAGCGCCCCGTATGGATGGGCTGCCGCTGATCTGTTCTCTCGATGGGATCAGAGGCTCAACTGAGCTTTTTCCTATGCTCTGACTGGAAGAAGCAGACAAGATCCCCGGTCTCCTCCATGGGCCATAATCAGTGGGTAGGAAGCATGCCCCTAATCCCCTCCAAAAGCCCCTGTCCCGGTTGGGTTTGTCACAGAGATTTTTTGGAAAATAATACTGTTGTGGTATATTGGACATGTCAGGAATTTTTTCATGCAAACTTGTACAGTTATTAACAAGTCCACTTTAAACAACAGCGAATAAGATAATCACATTTCGTGAAATGTATATTGACTTACATACAGTAAGTGCTTGTTCTGATCTATTGCCATTGCTACATTACGCTGCATACCTACCAGGCTACATGCACCATTTTACCGCTCCAAAAGTGCAATACACAATATCAAGAATAAGGTTGTGAAGAGTGCATTTTTGTGTGTTATGTTGTGTTATATTGTTATACTTTTAGCCACTCTTGTACATGCTACGTACTACCAAAAATAACTTCTCTAAAGTATACTGTTATGTAGCTTGCCCACTCCTTCCCCTCTGCTGCTGCTGCTCCCCTTGCCACTTTACCTAGCAATGCCCGGCTGTCAAAATGACAACCAGGGCTTGCTGTGTAAATACAGCAGGCAGCTCTAGCCACTGTGGTCAATAATGGACCTTGTTAATAAACACTGTGCAGCAGACTCAGGCTGGCCATACATTATACAATTTAGATTTACCAAAACCATATAATATGGAGTCAAACCTAAACACTTTCAATTTTTTATGCAATCAGGCAGGCCCTTGCACTACATAGTTAAAGGTAAATCTAAAGGAAATTGAATAAGAAAATTGCATAATGTATGACCAACTTCATAGATACAAAGCAACATTATTGTTACTTTGTGTTTATTCTGTTTCATTCATCTGCAGATCAAAGTGATGAGCAAGGTATTTTCTGCCAAGAAAACTTCTTCCTCCTTCCCATAGCAATATTTTATTTTCTGTGTACACTGCACATGGGCATTGCAGTGTACACTCTCAGTTCATTGGGCCAGGTTCCAGGGATGATGTGCACATGTGCAGGATTTACATCATCAGTGGCCACCGAAGGGCTGAAGAGGATTTCCTCCATATTGGCTGCAGACATGGCGGCGGTGCGGACACTGCTGTGGTGGGTGCCTGGACCTATCATTGCTGGAGAACAGTACAGAAGGAATACAAGGTATCTATTTTAAGAAGAACTTAAAAACTAAATCGGAAAAACAACATTATGTTTTTATCCTACATGGCCTGTAGTAGCACGTTGCTTTCTGCCTCTTTGATAATACATAACCCTTTTATTCAGAGTTCTACAAATGCACGCTGAGCGTGGATGGCGAGGACACCAGCCTCCTCCTGATGGACATCTGTGAAGTTCAGGTAAGCGGCTCCAGATTTCATGTAAATCTCAAGGTTTGGCAAACTCACTTTACTGCTTTATGTCTCTTGCATATGTATGGAATGTATAGACAATACAACTTCTGTGAGGAGCAATGGAGGAGGCTGTGGCTTGCGAAAAGATCACATAGTGAGTTTAGAACGGTAGAGAACTTCCTATCGTCTGCTGTGACCCAACCAGCTTCATTACAGCTGCTTCCTGTTATACATCCGTAAACCTTCATTTTTATCAGTCTGCCAACAGTTGCTTTGCATTTACACGTTCCATTCCCCAGCAGCATTCAAACTTCGATTTACTTTGGTCCTCCATTGCTCTGATCGGTGCTACCAACCAGAGGAAATATCTGCTACTTCTAGGTCTGAGGGAGCATTTGTGTCAGGACCCAGGTCTGAATCTGCAACCTCTGCTGTGTCTGGTGGTGTCTCTTCTTGCTGAGCCACCTGGGATGTTGGACAGCATCCTGAACAATTCCTTGAACAATCCTGCTTTGAACCTTGTTTTATTGAACCTTAAACCCTTCCTCCTCCCATGAATTTCCTTTATTAGCCTTGCCTTTGCGCTTCCTGTTTTCCAGCTTATTGTGCTCTCTCCAGCCAATATCTCGTTCTTGTCACTCCTGCTGCCATCTCTGTCTCAGCTTCCACTCATTAGCGACCTTTGGCTTGTTCCTTGACTACGCTTCTGCTTGATCCCAGTCTGCGCCCACTTGTTACCAACCTTTGGCTTGTTTACTGACTACACTTCAGCTTGAACCCTACCTGCTATATCTGCTACTAGACCCTGGCTTGCTCACCTCCTGGTGGACCGCAACCTGGTACTAACATGCAGCAAAACCCATCTCCACCATCAGAAGCTCTGGTGAACACCAGTTAGTGCTTAGATTCCTTACCTCAGGTGAGCCTGTTTTGGAGCCAGACAAATGTCTGTACAATTATCTGCACCTGGCCTAATTTCAAATGTAAATATACGTGCACGTAGAAGAAGCACATCTGACACCTTTGTTCAGTTTGAATGAATCTTCCTTTTATTGCTTTGGGTGTATGGTGGCTTTATAGTAAAACATAAGCCATTGTTTGCAAAAGCATCATAGTCTAGTTGTGCTGTCATCTGTGTTTTTGGACGACCCTTATCTAAGGCGCTCCTGGCCAGTTTCATCCAGGTTTTCTGCTGATGTGAGGCTTGTGGACTCCTGGACTCACTCGATGGGAGGGGGTCTCTAGTTAACTCATTGAGTAAGGAGATTCAGTATTTATATGTATACATAATAGAAATAGTCATTTTATCAAAGCATTAATCAATCCATAACAAGCCTGTGTCATCTGCAAGGGTGACCTGCTGCTGCACTTATCCAGCTGTTCGGGGGGAGTTGTTCTCCCAGCCTGACCCCTCACCATGACAGAATAATATGGCAAACAGGATGTACAAAGGCATGGCTAAAATAGAAAGTTCACGGGAGGAGCAAAGGGTTCAAGGTTCAAGGCAAGATCGTTCAAGAAATTGTTCAGTGAGCTGTCCAGCATCCCAGGTGGCTAAGCAAGAAGAGTTAAATGGACTTATTGGTGGAAAACAATGTAACTATTTTAATGAAATTATATAATTTGCTCTTTAGGTACTCTGCCGCGTACACACGAGCGGAATTTCCGTCAGAAAGGGTCCGATGGGAGCTTTTCATCGTATATTCCGACCGTGTGTATGCCCCATCGGACTTTTTCCGTTGAAAATTCAGACGGACTTAGATAGAGAACATGTTCTATATTTTTCCGAGGGAACTAATTCCTATCGGGAAACCCGATTGTCTGTATGCCGTTCCGACGCACCAAAAACGACGCATGCTCTGAAGCTAGTACGAGACGGAAGCTATTGGCTACTGGCTATTGAACTCCCGTTTTCTAGTCCCATCGTACGTCTTGTGTGTCACTGCGTTCTGGGCGGTCGGAATTTGGTGTGACCGTGTGTATGCAAGACAGCTTGAGCGGAATTCCGTCGGAACTCTGTCGGAAAAACCTTCAGAGTTTATTCCGACGGCAAAACCGGCCGTGTGTACAGGGCATAAGGCAGGGCATAAGGTAGGCCATACACACGGGTCGAATTTCGAAAGAATTTTCTTTCGCAAATCTTATCTAAGAATTTTCGTCCATATTTCGCACCATTAGTGGGCTGCAGCAACAGCTGATTTTTGTGCGGCCATCAAATTTGAGTAATCGGACATGTTGGAAATTTTTTGAAAAATGAATGATTTTCGAATCAATGATGGGAGAATCCTGCGAGAAATGGAATCGTAAAAGAAATACGAATGAGTGCAAGAAAAGAAAATTCCCGGAAAGAAAAGAAGATTCCCGGCCACGAAAATTCTTTTCTGTAGCAACATGAGGTGAAATTGAAGGATTGGTTGGTCGAATTTCGAAATCAATGGTGGCGTCATCGGATCACAAAACACACAAAATTTTCAAATGAAAATTCTTTGGAAATTCGATCATGGATGGCCAGCCTTACTACAAGGCTTCGACTTCAGGGACAGTGCTGGGACAAGGTCATTTAGAGCCCAGGGTGAACATGCCAAACTGCCCCCCCCCCCCAATGTATGAGCAGTACATGTCAGAATATTCTCTCCCCCCCCCCCCAAGATGTATCGGCAGTACATATCAGAAAATCCCCCCCCTCAAAAAAAAAAAAAAAAATTGAGCATCAATCTGCATGCTTACCCTCTAAGCATAAATTCCCCCTCCTCCCAGTACAAATCCACCCCTTTCCGCCTGCTGAAATCCACCCTCCCAGAACAAATATCCACCCCCCCATAGCCTAAACCCCCCACCAAAAAAACCCTCCCCTCCCAGAACAAATCTTTTCCCCCAAATTCCTCCAGCACTAATGCGACCTCCAGAAAAAAAAATCACCCCACATAGCACAAATCCTGTACCCCTCAAATTTCCCCTCTGAGTACACATCCTTCCCCCCTTCTCACTCAAATCCCCCCCCCCCCCCCATTTCCCTTCCTAGCACAAATACCCCCAAATCATCCCTACTAATACAACCCCCCCCCTAAAGAAAAACAAATTCTCCACCTTCCTTTGCCATATCACCTCTTCTAGCACAACCCCCCCCCCCCCCCAATTCCCCTTTTATTTTTTTATTTTTTTAACAACAAGGTTGGTCTTTATTAAAGAAGAATGGCATACACAGTAGAATCAAACAGAATAGTACTTGGCCACAAGATAATGCACACATGGTTTACAGGAAGAAACAATTACATAGAGTATAACATAAGCAATTGACTTGATCTTATCGATGGAATTGGGGGGAGTGGAAAAGGGGGGAACTGGAGGAAGGGGGGGGGGGGGGGGGAAGGGGAGAAAGGAGGGGGGGAGGGGGGGGGGGGAGGAAGACCAGCAATACCAAAACACCCCATGTAGCATTAGAACCATAGTATTTATATATTCAACATCCGGGGTCCGTCCAGGGACGCCACACTCTCATATACTTCTTAGGGCACCCTCTACTCATATAGGTCAGTTTGTACAAAGGTAGGACGGCATTGACTGAATTTTTCCACGCCTTTACCGTGGGAGCGTCCAATTCCCCTTTTTATAGCACAAATCCTCTTCCCTATCCCCCCTCCCAACACAAATCCCCTTAAAACACAACCCTCCCAAATTTTCCCCTCCTAGAACAATTCTTACCCCCTGCTGCCCCCTAATTCCCCCCCCCCAACAGAAATCCCCTCCGCCCAATTTCCTTGCAGCGCCCCCCACCTCACATAATACTACAGTGCCCAGGGCAGCCGTCCCTCCTGCCCACCCCTTGTCCCGACCATGTTCGCGGGTAATCTAAAGCCATATGTAACTGACAAGGCACTGGTTTCAGTCCGCTGCCGCAGAGCATGAAGGAGAACCTTTGCTTGGCCTTTGTTTCATTTTCTGTTTTCCTCCTTTTTAGAAACCCATTGGGGAATGTGACAGCGCTGCCATGTGTGTGGGTCACGCTTACATCATCGTCTACTCTGTCACCGACCGCTCCAGCTTCGAAAGCGCCTCGGAATTACGGATCCAGCTGAGACGGACACGTCAGTACGAAAACATTCCAATCATCCTAGTCGGGAATAAGACAGACCTCGTCCGCAGCCGGGAAGTATCTGTGGAAGGTGAGTGAGGAAGAGGAAGGGAAACCTGCTGGATATATGGCAGCAGACCAAAACAATGCCTGCCCAGTAGTATTCAGCCATTGCTAAATTCCGTCTCTTGCTCCTCTGCCAGCTAATGACATCTGCGGAGCTGTGTAAAGAAATGCCCCTGAGTGATTAAAATTACACTGAGCAGTAGACATGTGCACTGCTGAAAATTTTGTTAGTTTTCGTTTAATTTGTTTTTTTGGCTCCACTCCGGGACAAAGCCTTCATTTGCCGGGACACCGGGACTTGCATCAAGTCCCGGAACAGTCCTGGCAAATCCGGGTTGGTTGGGAGGTATGTCTGTTGTACCTGAGGAGATATATTGTTGTTGGGAGGGGGGGGGGGTCAGTTCTAGCTGGAAGGGATCTGCTGTTGAGGGGGTAGAACCAAGAGACGGTGCTCAGAGATGGGTAGGGGGTGGGGACAAGAGACGGTGCTCAGAGATGGGTAGGGGGTGGGGACAAGAGACGGTGCTCAGAGGTGGGTAGGGGGTGGGGACAAGAGACGGTGCTCAGAGGTGGGGAGGGGGTGGGGACAAGAGATGGTGCTCAGAGGTGGGTAGGAGGTGGAACCAAGAGATGGTGCTCAGAGATGGGTAGGGGGTGGGGACAAGGGGCGGTGCTCAGAGGTGGGTAGGGGGTGAAGACAAAGGACAATACTCAGAGGTGGGTTGGGGGTGGAGACAAGGGACGATGCTCAGATGTGGGTTGGGGGTGGAGACAAGGGATGATGCTCAGAAGTGGGTAGGGGGTGGAGACAAGGGACGATGCTCAGAGGTGGGTATAGTGTGGAGACAAGGGACGGTGCTCAGAGTTGGGTATAGTGTGGAGACAAGGGACGGTGCTCAGAGGTGGGTAGGAGGTGGAGACAAGGGGCGGTGCTCAGAGGTGGTTAGGGGGTGGAGACAAGGGACAGTGCTCAGAGGTGGGTAGGGGGTGGAGACAAGGGACGATGCTCAGAGGTGGGTTGGGGGTGGAGACAAGGGATGATGCTCAGAAGTGGGTAGGGGGTGGAGACAAGGGACGATGCTCAGAGGTGGGTAGGGGGTGGAGACAAGGTGTGACTCGGAAGGGACGAGTACCTGCACCTATTATCTGAGAAGAAACCCTAATTATATGAAAGTATAGTTGTCCTTTAAACTAAGCCTAAATGTGATCCATATCATTGTCCACCACTAAATCTCCTTTCCTTTTGCAGAGGGTCGTGCATGCGCCGTGGTATTCGACTGCAAGTTCATCGAGACCTCCGCTGTCCTGCAACACAACGTCCAGGAGCTTTTCGAGGGTATGGTCCGCCAAATCCGTTTACGAAGAGACGGGCCCGACGCAGCCGAGAGCTGCCGACTCCGAAGCCAACGCAAACAGAGCCTCAGCAAGCGAGCACGAAGGTTTCTAGACCGGCTTGTCACCCGGAACAGCAGGACTGTCCTCAAGGTACATTCACGCTCGTGCCACGACCTGTCTGTGCTCTAATTGGCTTTACTGACTTACAACTGGGAAGTCTTTACACTTTGCGCATAAGCAGTGATGATGCCCCATGGCCGAGGACAAAAATGAAACTGAACACTTCAGTGCACATCTAGTTCCAGTTAAAGCACCTAAAGAACAATGGATAACCAAAAGGAAGAATTTGATTGGCCATCACCGAATGGGGGCATATATAATACAGATGAACAGTTAAAAGGATGGAAAGTTTATTTTTCTCCTACTCTAGTTTGGCGACACATTTCACGTTTTTTTGCACTATTCTATGTAGGAACACTCACCATAGACGGCAAACCATATTTTTTACTCTTTAGAATCGTCGCCTCGGAGGATCTTGTTTTGTGACTTTAATTCCACTGAGCACCATATGTATGTAAACTGGCTACATCATTTTTACCTTTTTATTTTAGAAGAGCTACAACCTTCCTATATGAAGGTGGGGGGGAATACTTTGTCTGATTCCCCCATGCTTCTAACCCCCAGATACATGTGCAGATATTTACATTTATGTTCCTCTGTGTGCTCAGGATGTTGTAGCTGGGGTTGATATGGGGCATGCCATATATCTGCCATGATGTAGTGGACATAGGTGTGTGCCCCAAAGCTCAAACACACATGCCTTTCTCTGCCGCCTCAGCTGCAACGCGGACAGTGAATGAGAGATCCCCCAGGCTCTGTGCAGCCACATAGTTACATAGTTAATCTGGTTGAAAACAAGACACAAGTCCATCCAGTTCAACCAAAATGAATGGTAAGTGCTCTGTGCTGAGCGACGTCCTGTTCATTCACAAAATGAAGCATAGTAAACACAGTTTGGTTAGGGTGTGCCCAGGCACACCCCCTAAGCACGCCTATTGTAGTGAATATTTTTCTTTTTCTGCCCACTTGTGAAGTTGACTGTTAATGAGCATGATGTAGTTAGAGAGTTTAGGCACAGGCACATAGTCTGTGAAGGTGGCAGGTTCCAACAAGTGGTTCTTTGCTTAATAGCTGACTGTACACCTCCTGAAAAGAATGAGCATTAACTGCATTTATTTAATTTAAACATCACCTTTTTTAATTGTTTTTTTTTTATTTATTACCGTCATTTATAAAGTGACGAAAATGTACACACCACTTTTACATAATGTTCATTCACATCAGTCCCTGCCCCCCCCCCCAAGGAGCTTACAATCTCTACGGTCCCTCTTCTACATGCTAGGACCAATTTAGACAGGAGCAAATTCACCTACCAGCATGTCTTTGGGGTGTGGGAGGAAACCGGAGTACCCTTAGGAATCTCACGCAGATACAGGGAGAACATGCAAACTCCAGACAGGCAGGGACAAGGGGTGAGCAAGAGGGGAAGCTGCCCTGGGCGCAATGGTTTACTGTAAGGATGAGGGTACCTTCCTTCTGTTACAAGGCTGACAGGAGTAGTGACAGCGGCAATGATTTTGACAAGCGAGTGCCTGCTGGGCATACGATCCCCTAAGCTTGCACATTATCCATGGGGGGAGGGGAGGGGGGCACGGTTTGGCATCTTTGCCCTGGGTGCAGGATTACCTTTAGTCCCAGCACTGGTGGTTGAGATATTATGATTTTTTTTTTAATTGTATGTCTTTGCATGGCTTTGGAGTGTGCAAACTCCAGGCAGGTAGTAACCTGGCCGGGATGTGATCAAAGGACCCCAGTACTGCAAGGCAGAAAGGGCTAATCACCTTAGTGCCTAAACCGCTGTGCTGCCTCCTTCTTTATAATGTGACCGCAGTTTTTTTTTTTTTTTTTCAGAAGTGCAGAAAATTCCTCTCCTCTTCTCCCGCTGTCTCTCTCCCTCCCCTCTCGCTCTGTAGGATCTCATGGAATTTTGCCCAGCTCCGTCTAATCCAGGGCTGACCAAACAGTGGAAAAATTGAGCTCAGTGTTTATGGAGCGAGGCTGGGAGAAATGGTTAGGGGAGGGGGTTTAGATGGTGAAGAGAGGGGAGGAGGGAGCTGAGCTAAGTACATATATATATATTATGTAAAGCAGATGGCTGTGGAGATGGGGATGGACAGTGGCTGGCGGTGCTGAATGTTCTGGCGGAGGACAGTTGCTCCTGCTGCAGTGCAGTCTTTGTGACCATAGACTGGACTAGGTGAGTTAGGAGATGACCTCTAAAGCACACGATCAGATTGTTGGCAGGGGATTGTCTGTTGACAGACTGTTGTCCTAAAATCCGACCGTTAGTACGCTCCTTCTGACAATTGTCCAACTTTTGGCCAACAAATGTTGGATGGCAGGCTATTAAATTTTCGGCGGACAACGGTCTGTTGTCAGATTTTCTGATGGTCAGTACACAAGTCCGTCACACAAAAGTTGAAAGTACAAACACGCATGCACGAAATTAGAAGAAGGTGCCTAAAGGGTGGCGCTCAAGAGCTGAAAGTCCTCGTAGTACGTCACTCCGTTTGTGTTTGTTGGCCGAAAATTGTGTACCGTTTGTATGCAAGACACGATCCTGGCACGCGCCCGGTTGGCCAACAATCGGATCGCGTGGCTTTAGTCTTCGGCATAATCCAGCAGAGATCTTGAAGAGAGAGATGGGCGCCAAGACATCTGCCTGTCCTCCAACCCACGACCACTTACCTTATTAAATGCGATCTGGACCCGATCGCTAACACCCCATGTAAGCTTTAAACTGACATTGTAACTTAAAAAAAAGTCATTTTCAGACTTTACATCTGCAGCTTTTATTAAAATAATACCTGGTGATCCCGTCCTTGTTCAGGTACTTCCTGTTATGTGATGACAAACTGTCTCCCAATTGTGCTCCCACTGGAAACTACAAGCTGACACACATTGCTCAGGCATGATTGACAATTGTTTGGTTGGCATGCATATGAACCAAGGATCCCAGTGTTGCAAGGCACTCTGTAATCAATAATACATCATTAACCCCTTGGCACTGACCACCTCCCGGCCCTTTAAGGCTGCATTCACACATTAGCGTTTTGAATCGCGGGCAGAATCGATGCGATTCTGCCCACGATTTCACAACGCTCAGGTGTGAATAACAAAACGCACAGTTTAGAAGCCATTCATTTGAATGCCACCTAAAAACTCGGTGCGGTTGTGCCCGAGACTGTCGCGTGATAAATCACGCTTCGATTGCGGCAAACTGCATTGGGTGAAGCTCGTCGCCACCAAAAAAAGTTCAGGAGCCTCTTTTGGGCGACATGCTTTACGTGATGCGGTCTGCCGCGATTGCAGCGTGATTTATCACGGCAGAACCGCACCACTTTTTTTAGGTGCCATCTAAATAATTGCATCTGAAATATGGGTGATGCGATTCATCATTCACACTTGGGCGTTCTGAAATCGCAACGATTCTGCCCGCGATTCAAAACGTCCATGTGTGGCAGAAACCGCACCACAGTTTTAGGTGCCATCCAAATGAATGCATCTGAAAAGTGTGTTTTGCGATTCGTCATTCACACTTGGGCGTTTGAAATTAATTTATCTTTTAAATGCAGGCTGTGTATGTACCGGAATCTGACCTGGTATCAGCTTCTTGCAATCACTATACAGCAGGGCTGGAGTGTGAGAAGAATAAGCAGCACTAGGAGCCAATGAGTTCATGTGCTGACAAAAAGCATGCTGATAGGAGGCAGAAGTGACAGAAGATGAGCTCATCACTGTGCTGCTTCTCCTTTCACTGTCCAGTCACAGGTTGAAGTTGAGGATAGTGGAAAGACAGAGCTGGATCCATAGGTTTATTTTACAGTTATTGTTATCTTAGGGTATTGATGTTGGTGTAAAATTATCTGGTTCCTGAAGGGTTAAAATTTAAGCGCCACGCCACGAGGTCAGATTTGACTTTTTTTCATTAAAGGTCAGGGGTACAGATCAAGAAATAGCCAACAAGTTTCGGGGGTCTACGGCCAATGCAATAGTTCCAACGCACACGTTCCTGCACAAACGGCTGTATCTTAGATTGGGTGCTGAAATTACCAACGGCTGGAACCTACTGCAATCATGAGAAGGAAGTGTCACCAGCACACCAGGAACTCCAAAATTGGGTCCAAAACTTTAATCACATAGTATCAAAAAATGAAAGCGACGTTTCGGAGCCACGCAGGACCCCTTCATGGTTACATGCCCGATGAAGGGGTCCTGCGTGGCTCTGAAACTTTGGACCCAATTTTGGAGATCCTGGTGTGCTGGTGACACTTCCTTCTCGGGGGTCTACGTGCCCCCTTAATCAGGACTTGACTGGCAACCAAGTGAACAAAACCAGTAGTGAACTGGACCTACAAATGCATTTATTCCAGTGTGATTTGAAAGCACAGGCCTAATCAGCAGCTTGTTTGGCAGCCCAACAAGCTGCTAATTAGGCCTGTTCAACTCACACTGGAATAAATTCCATTGTAGGTCAATTTCACTACTGGTTTGTTCACTTGGTCGCCAGTCAAGCCCTGATGAAGGGGGCACGTGGACCCCCGAAACGCGTTGGCTATTTCTTGATCTGTACCCCTGACCTTTAATGAAATAAAGTCATATTTGAACCTCTTAGCAGTGGCGTGGCGCTTACATTTTGCAAGGGCTAGGCTCAGCCCTTCCTTCTCTGATCTGGCCGCTCAGCTGTCTTTTTTAAACAATTAAAACACACTTGTTTAATAATAAAAGTAAAAGAACAAACCATAGTCAAAACATAGCCAAAGTTCAGTAACCGGAACAGATAGTCAGCCAAGCCAGAAGTCAGGGATCAATGTAGTGGAACAGCAAGCAGGATCTGAAGCCAGAAGGGATGTCAGCAAAGCCAGTCTTTAAACAGGAACGCAGGAGAAAGTTTCTTGTGATGTTGACCAAGGCGAAGGCAGAGCTTCTCTGGACTGGACGGCTTAAGTAGGCAGGACTGACGAGCAGGATATCATCAACAGCTGAGTAACTGTGGAGAGAGAAGGGAGCTGGCAATTAGCCGACAGCTGAGTGGCCAACTCAGAGAAGGAAGGGCTGAGCCCAGCCCTGACAAATTTCAACCTTTCTTACAGGTTGAAGTTGGTCCAGGATGACCTGGGCTCAGGGGAAGTGTGCTAAATAATGCTGGCCATAAGACTGAGGACATCTAGTGGCAAAAAAAAAGAGCACTGTGGGAGAAATCTGAGAAGTGAAGTTGAATAGTGCAGCAAAAGCTAGTTTTGTTTTTTTATTATTTGATAGGCTATTCATTTTTTTTTTGCTTGGAGTTCTGCTTTAAATTGCATTAACATTTTTAAACTGTTATGAGATTTTAATGATCTGGTTTAGC
Source organism: Lithobates clamitans (assembly GCA_037952925.1). NCBI lineage: Eukaryota > Metazoa > Chordata > Amphibia > Anura > Ranidae > Lithobates > Lithobates clamitans. Next base: position 23,607 of record JBBGZY010003077.1, read on the forward strand.
TCCACTTAATCCTGGAAAATATTGAGGGTTAGTAGTTTAGAAAACGGGGGCTGTAGTCTGTAGGTCAGGTTTTCGTGTGACAGAAGGAGAATTAAAGTGGTTCCTAAAAAAGTTGCATTCTTGTTCTTTTCATGCTTATCTTTCAGGCAGTGTGGTCTCTTCTCCCCCCCACCCCCCACCGTGCCGCTCATTGTTTCTATAAAAACAATAAAATTTTCCATTCACATGGTGGTACGTTGTATACATTAGATCCATTCGCAAGAGCTGGAGTCACACACAGGGCTTTACTAGACTCATTTAGAATTTCATTTTTAAACGACTGTCAAGCTTTTGTGGCAAAAAAGACGACAATTTCCTGCGTTTGCTATATCTTCTCGTTGGATGAGCCGGGTGGAAAATTTCAGCTGCTTGTTCCAGTGCTCCATTGAAAGAGAAGGTGGACAGGTGCTTCTTAGTGGAGGTGGAAGGGAGGAACCAGCTAGATCGAAGTTCTAACCAGAGACGGAATAAAGCAGCAATAAACCCTCATATTTATTAGCATTTATTACAGATAATTAGGAAAATTGATACGATATACACTCACCGGACCCTTTTTTAGGTACACCTTGCTAGTACCGGGTTGGACCACCTTTTGCCTTCATTCTTCGTGGCATATATTCATCAAGGTGTTGGAAACTTTCCTCAGAGATTTTGGTCCATAGTGACATGATAGCATCACGCAGTTGTTCCACCACATACAAAGGTGCTCTATTGGATGAGATCTGGTGACTTGGGGGCCATTGGAGTATAGTGACCTCATTGTCCAGTGGTGAGATGATTGGAGATTTGTGACATGGAGCATTATCCTGCTGGAAGGAGCCATCAGAAGATGGGGACACTGTAGTCATAAAGGGATGGACATGGTCAGCAACAATACTCAGGAAGGCCGTGGCGTTTAAACGATGCTGAATTGGTACTAAGGGGCCCAAAGTGTGCCAAGAAAATATCCCCCACATCATTACACCACCACCAGCCTGAACTGTTGATACAAGGCAGGATAGATCCATGCATGTTGTTTACACCAAATTCTGACCCTACCATCTGAATGTCGCAGCTGAAATCGAGACCCATCAGACCAGGCAACGTTTTTTCAGTCTTCTATTGTCCAAATTTGGTGAACCTGTGCGAATTGTAGCCTCAGTTTCCTGTTCTTAGCTGACAGGAGTGGCACCCGGTGTGCACATACCTTTGCTGTCCTGTGACCCAAAATCAGCTGACAGCAGACCAAAGCCCACCGTCCACTGATGAAGCAAACCACTCTAAGCTCTAGAGGGATCTCAACCATATTGTCAAGATACACTTACTGTAACCATCTGATTGACAGCTGGTTCTAGCTCTCAGCACGTTGGCTGCGCCTGCCCCCTCTCCTGGCGCTGCAGTGGGCACTTGAGGGGCAGAGCGAAGAAGAGTAACTGACAGTCATTGCTCTCCACTCCAAGCAGACCAGGAACTAAGCGATCAACAGTTATGGGATTGCTCAGTTCTTGGTCTTAGAGCCAATCTTGGATTATGTGCAGCGTAGAGGTGAATATGAATGTTTATTTTTTTAGAAGCCCCAAACATCTCCTTTAGGTTAGAATGGGAACCTAGGCAAAGCAGGAGCTCTGCCCCTTCATCCCTTTGATTAACATTAGTTAGGATTGCAATAGGCACATAGAAGCCACCCCTTTTGCAACTACCTACAACTGCATCCTCCCTTGTGAAGTAGCAGGCAAGTGACAACTGCATTGCTTTCACCATTGGTTACCCCTTCTGCAGGAGCATAAAGGTTGTAACTTAGACCCCTGGACATCCACTGGGCCTAGGTTTCCTAGGTCTGGTTCTAAACCTTGCATACTTTTTTGAGTACTAAGTGGTCCACTTCTAAACACTTCTAAACAAGACCCACCAATGCAGCATGAACACAAACTGTAGTTCATTATACCATTTTTTACTTGCTCAGCTGTTCCTTCCCACCTATCTGCTGATCAATAGGAACCAGTGAGTTATAGATTAACCTTCTGACCTTGGAAGTCAGTTACTATGACCTGTGGGACATTCCATGCACAGACTAAAAGCCAAACGGATGGCCACATCTTTTGCAGGCAACTAATGAACCCAGTCACCATGTTTGAAGCGCTTGAGAGTTACAAGCAAATGTATATATTAAACAAAAAACAACCCTTCAGGTCTCCTATAAATTCCTCCGAAGTTCAAAAAACATTATCCTAATTGTACAGTAAGGGACACATGCTTGATATTAATAGACCCCAGGTTATATGCTGGTACCTTTAGATCAGTGGTATCCAAGCTGCAGCCCTGGTGCCGGATGTGGCCCTTTGCTTGCCTATATCAATCTGACCCTTGGTTGGTGTCATCAATTGACACCAATGATGGAGCACCATTCCGTCTACCGACACCATCAATAGTGCACTATTCTTCTCATTGATATCAACAATGGGGCACTATTCCTCCCCTTAAACCAATGATGGGTCACTGATGTTGGGACATTTTCTACTCCTATTGGCCACAGTGCGGCCCCCTAAAGCCTGAAGGACAGTAAACTGGCCCTTTGTTTAGAAAGTTTGGAGACCCCTGTTTTAGATGATTGGACACTGACAAAGCTTTTCAGAACTCACCCCCCGGACACCCCGCTGTATAAGCCTACCTTACTCCATGAGACCTCAGTTTATTGCTAGTGTCCTAAGGTGCTAACGTGATGGACCTCTTCTTCTTCAAGAAGAAATCACTCTTGCCCAACTAGTTTATTATTTGATTTTTTGATCAGTTCAGGAGAATGCTGTGTACAGGGTGCAGAGTTCAGGAGAACGCTGTGTACAGAGTGCAGAGTTCAAGAGAACACTGTGTACAGAGTGCAGAGTTCAGGAGAACGCTGTGTACAGAGTGCAGAGTTCAGGAGAACGCTGTGTACAGAGTTCAGAGTTCAGGAGTATGCTGTGTACAGAGTGCAGAGTTCAGGAGAACGCTGTGTACAGAGTGCAGAGTTCAGGAGAACGCTGTGTACAGAGTTTAGGAGTACGCTTCGAGCAGAGTGCAGAGTGCAGGAGTACGCTATGTACAGAGTGTAGAATTCAGAAGTACGCAATGTGCAGAGTTCAGGAGAACACTATGTACAGAGTGCAGAGTTCAGGAGAACGCTATGTTCAGAGTTCAGGAGAACACTGTGTACAGAGTGCAGAGTTCAGGAGAACACTGTGTACAGAGTGTAGAGTTCAGGAGAACTCTGTGTACAGAGTGTAGAGTTCAGGAGAACTCTGTGTACAGAGTGTAGAGTTCAGGAGAACTCTGTATACAGAGTGTAGAGTTCAGGAGAACTCTGTGTACAGAGTGTAGAGTTCAGGAGAACTCTGTGTACAGAGTGTAGAGTTCAGGAGAACTCTGTGTACAGAGTGTAGAGTTCAGGAGAACTCTGTGTACAGAGTGTAGAGTTCAGGAGAACTCTGTGTACAGAGTGTAGAGTTCAGGAGAACTCTGTGTACAGAGTGTAGAGTTCAGGAGAACGCTGTGTACAGAGTGTAGAGTTCAGGAGAACGCTGCGTACAGAGTGTAGAGTTCAGGAGAACGCTGCGTACAGAGTGTAGAGTTCAGGAGAACGCTGCGTACAGAGTGCAGAGTTCAAGAGAACGCTGCGTACAGAGTGCAGAGTTCAGGAGAACGCTGCGTACAGAGTGCAGAGTTCAGGAGAACGCTGTGTACAGAGTGCAGAGTTCAGGAGAATGCTGTGTACAGAGTGCAGAGTTCAGGAAGTACGCTGTGTGCAGAGTTCAGAGTTCAGGAAGTACACTGTGTGCAGAGTTCAGGAAGTACGCTGTGTACAGAGTGCAGAGTTCAGGGAGTATGCTGTGTACGGAGTGCAGAGTTCAGGAAGTACGCTGCGTACAGAGTGCAGAGTTCAGGGAGTACGCTGTGTACGGAGTGCAGAGTTCAGGAAGTATGCTGCGTACAGAGTGCAGAGTTCAGGAGGTGCTCTGTGTACAGAGTGCGAAGTTCAGGGGTGCACTGTATACAGTACACATCTCATTTCCACCCCTCCTCCTGGGCTCTGCACACATCTCCCTCCATACCTCCACAGCCTTATCCCCCCCAACCCCAAGATTCCTTGCATCCCTCTCTCCTGCCTGGCCCAGCTGTATAACCTCTCTGTGTAGGTGGCTCCCTCCCTGTGTAGGGCTGTAGGCGGCTCATGTAGCAGTGTATTCTGCTCTCCCTAGTCTGATCGTTCTTTCAAATTCATGAGCTCTGTCCTCGGAATGCCCCACCTTGAGTGCCTATGGGGATCTGTTAGAAGGGAATCCAGGAGCAAAGCTGTCACTGTAAACACAGGGGGCTTCTGTGCTTACAGTGATAGCGGGAGCAGGATGCAGAGGGTGAAAGCCGGAGCTGACGTCAGCTGAAAAATTGTGAGGGCCACATGACATGGCCTTGCGGACCAGATTCTGCCCGTGGGCCTTGTTTTTGCCATGTGTGCTCTAAAGCATCTCAATCAGGGCTCCCTGGAACCCTAGGGTTCCTCCAGAGGTTTCTCAACGACTGGCTGATTGACCTCCAATCTGATGATGCCTACATAATTCCAGGGTCAACGCTACTCAGCAAAACCAGCAAAATGAACCAATTCACATTTTAGTAGTAAGCCTTCTGATCACTGACTACCAATATAGGGGATCTTTTCCATATCGACACCTAATGAATTGGTTTTAGTAGGGGTTCCTCAAGACCTAAACCTTTTTTTAGGTATTCCGCCGGGGTAAAAAGGTTGAGAAAGGCAGCTCTTAAATTTTATTACCCATCCTATACTCTACATATGTACAACAGTGGCGACAGATCAGAAGAGTATTTGGGTTATTTATCATTTTTGTTACCAGGTATGCCAGTAACACAAACCTAGATTTAGCCCCAAACATTTTTGAACACATTAACTTGATGTTATCTGGGCTCGCTGATCATTTTGTCTTCACAGCAGTTTTCCTTTCATTCACTTTTTATAAGCAATGAGTAGAGGAAATTGCTTCCAAACTGGGTGTAGCCAATCCAAAAACAGACACTTATTTTTAGACAGTCGCATACTGAAAAAAACAGAATGTGCTGGTAAGAAAAAAAAAAAAAAAAAAACTTCCTGCAAGAGCAGCGGAAAATGTAAAATTAGATTTTTGCTTACAAAAATAATCACTTTCCAGAATTCTTACTCTTCTGAAAGTTTTGTGGCCATCTTTTAAAGGGTGTCAACTGTAAAGTAAACTGGGAACTTGACAATAGTTTGGGGTTTAGATCCCCACTCCATTTATTCCACACCAGAACAGACAAGGTGTGTTGAAAGGAGCTACAACATGCTTACTAAGTACTCACAACACCGCTGTGTGGAAAATTCTACTCCAGCATTTATGGTGCACCGTGTATTTCCTAACACCCTAATGCTGTATTAACATGGCCTTTTTGAAGGCAGCTTGGCACTATGCCTACAAGGACAAAGCAACAGGTTCTCTTAAAAGCCCCTCCTTCCCAGCTGATACTTACCTTTGCAGCACTCCTCCACTACTCCGTCCATCTGTTGAAGCCCTTTGGAAATACCTGGTACCCTCGGGTATTGAGGAACATGTGGCTTTCTCCCCTTCCTCCTAGAATGCTCAGGCCTGAGCAACCAATCACCAGGTCCAAACAGGGGCATGTGGGGAGATCATTGTTGACCTTGTGTAAGCTCTGAAAAAAGAGCTTACACCGAGATTAGACCCAAAGCTCCATCAGGTGGAGTGTCGGGGGAACACTGACAAGGTAGGTATCAGTGGGTGCTCTATCACAAGAACCTTTTAGCTTGCCATAAATGGGCAAAGTGATAGATTCCCTTCAATGATAGAAATACAGAAAGGAGTGCCAGACCAAAATTGGAGGAAAAAGTCCAAGATAATTTTATTGTAGGAAAAAAAAACATCTAGTTGACGGCAACTGCTGCCAAGAGTTCAATACTGGTTCTAATATAGATCTGAGAAGTCAATATTTTCTCTGAGTCCATCCTAGTTTTATCCTGTGTGGATCCCTGATGAAGGGGGGGGGGCCGAACCCCAACTCCGTGTCTGAATGGACACACAGAGCAGCGGCTTGGCTCGGGTGCCCCCATAGCAAGGTGCTTGCTGTGGGGGTACCCGGCAGGAGGGAGGGGTCAGAAGCACCGGCGAGGGTCCCGAGAAGAGGAGGATCCGGGCTGCTCTGTGCAAAACCATTACACAGAGCAGGTAAGTAGAACATGTTTGTTATTTTTATAGAAAAAAAAACTGAGACTTTAGTATCACTTTAACTACTTAAGGACCGGAAGGATTTGCCCCTTAATGACCAGGCCATTTTCTGCGATTCGGCACTGCGTCGCTTTAACTGACAATTGCGCGGTCGTTCGACGTTGTACCCAAACAAAATTGACGTATTTTTTTCCCCGCAAATAGAGCTTTTTTTTGGTGGTATTTAATCACCTCTGCGATTTTTATTTTTTGCGCTATAAACAAAAAAAGAGCTACAATTTTGAAAAAGAAAACAATTTTTTTACTTTTTGTTATAATAAATATCCCCCCAAAAAACTTAAAAAAACAAATTTCTTCCTTAGTTTAGCCCGATATATATTCTTCTACATATTTTTGGAAAAAAAAATTGCAATAAGCGTATATTGATTGGTTTGTGCAAAAGTGATAGCTTCTACAAAATGGGGGAATAGATTTATGGTATTTTTTTTTTTTTTACTAGTAATGGTGGCAATCAGCAATTTTTATCGGCTGACAGATCGGACACGTTTGAAACATTTTTGGGACCATTGACTTTTAGACAGCGATCAGAGCTAATAAAAAGCACCGATTACTGTATAAATGTCACTGGCAGGGAAGGGGTTAACACTAGGGGGCGATCAAGGGGTTAAATGTGTTCCCTTGCTGGTTGATTCTAACTGTGGGGGGGGGGGGGGTGTGATTTACTAGAGGAGAAGCCCAACAACAAAATTTTTTGGCGGAAAATTTGAGAACCGGCTAAGCCAACATTTGTTGGCGGAAATTGCGACAACAAATGTCCGATGGAGCGTACACACGGTCGGACATTTCGCCAACAAGCTCACATCCAACATTTGTTGTCGGAAAATCCGATCATGTGTACGGGGCATAAGAGAGGACTATGACCCCTCTCAGTTATTTTTTTCCATCTGTGTCCCATTGGGAAGAATTCCTTTCGCTTCCTGTCCCATAGCCAAAACAGGAAGTGAGAACAGATGCCTCCAAAGCGAGGGAATCCCTGGGTGTCATTAGAACTAGTGTCTCCCTTAAAGGATTCTTGTTCTGGTGACAGTTTTGGGGGTTCTTTCCCTTTTGATGATAACAGTAATCAGGACAAATAGAGAGGATAAATCACCCTAAGGGGGGAGGAGCACAGACAGTAAAAAAAATAACCAGGGAGGTGTTTTAATCCCTCTTTATCCACTTTATCCAAAACGGAAAAAAAAAAAAAAAATATTTTGCCTTTAGTTATACTTAAATCTGCAAAGGACGCCTATGATGCTCAACCGTAGCCGAAAAGGAAAAGGGATACTAAGAGAAAAGAAGTAATTAAACACACCGCCGCTTGTTTAAAAATAGTTCTGGTTCCTACGGCAACCGAATTCCACCGTGTTTCTGCAGGAAGTTGGAAGATATAACCAAATATTTGATGTTGACATTAGCAACACTACTTTTCTTGTGTACTGTGTGAAAATAATCCATCATCATCATCTGACACAAAATACAGGACACTTATATTAAAAAAACAAAAAAGTGGGTCCTTAAACCGCACCTTTAAAAAAAACAACAAAAAAAACCCCCTGCAAGACAATGGCATAATGTGCTAGTATCAAATTGCCTCAATCCCTGATTTACGAGAAAAAAAACGAGGTTGGGACTTTAAATGAAGCATGCAGTTGGAGAGCAAATGAACACTGTGGTTCTAGTAAAAATATTTTATTGTTACACATCCATATACAAACATTGTATGGCACAGTGGTTCATAATTGCTAGCAACCCACCATTTTCTTATTCCATATTGATATAGCATGTAATACATGGTTAATCAAGGTGTGTTGGAATGGAACAAGTTAATTCAAGTAGATAAAAAAAATAAAAAATAATTGTAAACACATGACTGTAGCATCTGGCACTTGACGGGTTTCGTGGCTGGTTGCCACTCATCAGGAGGAGATATACAGGAGGTGTCTAAAAAATGTAAATAAGCCATGAATCAAACTGAACAAAAAAAAGAGGGGGGTTGACATATTGATCAGGGTGTGTTGGAATGGTACACTTTCATTTGATTAGATAAAAAATAAAAAATAATTGTAAACACATGACTGTAGCATCTGGCACTTGACGCGTTTCGTGGCTGGTTGCCACTCATCAGGAGCAGATATACAGGAGGTGTCTAAAAAATGTAAATAAGCCATGAATCAAACTGAACAAAAAAAAGAGGGGGGTTGACATATTGATCAGGGTGTGTTGGAATGGTACAAGTTCATTTAAGCAGATAAAAAAAATAAAATAATTGTAAACACATAACTGTAGCATCTGGCGATCGACGCGTTTCGTGGCTGGTTGCCACTAATCAGGAAAATTTGTCTAAAAAATGTACAGTAGATAAGGCATGAATCAAACTGGAAAAAAAAGAGGGGGGATTGACATATTGATCAGGGTGTGTTGGAATGGTACAAGTTCATTTGAGTAGATAAAAAAAAAAAAATTGTAAACGTGACTATAGCATCTGGCGCTCGACGAATTTCGTGGCTGGTTGCCACTCATCAGGATAAGATATATAGGAGATGTCTAAAAAATGTAAATAAGCCATGAATCAAACTGAACAAAAAGAGGGGGATTGACATATTGATCAGGGTGTGTTGGAATGGTACAAGTTCATTTGAGTAGATTAAAAAAATAAAAATAATTGTAAACACATAACTATAGCATCTGGTGCCCGACGTGTTTCGTGGCTGATTGCCAATCATCAGGAGAAGATATACAGGAGATGTCTAAAACATGTAAATAAGCCATGAATCAAACTGAACAAAAAAAAGAGGGGAAGAAACATCCACCCATATTTACAGGCTAACATTGGATAAGAAGTGTGGCAGCGGGCACCGCGGTCACCAAGGGCATCATCTAGCACAGGAGCTGAGGCGGCACAACCCATGGCACAGCAACGGGAAATCACGAGAGGGAAGATGGAACTGGGAAGGTGGTCCTCGCCAAAAAATCAGGGGTGATACAAATGAATCCCCAAAGCCATCTGTAAATAAAGTGTAATAGTAGATAGAGGGATCGTATTAATGACATGGTGAGGGGTTAACATGGTCCTAGTCCTACAAAGTGAAAGGAAATTAAGAAATGAGGGGGGTTAATGTAAAGGTAGGTGAACTAAACCCTGGAAATATGGGGGGGACCTCACCGGGATCCTAGCTTGCTAATCTCTGCTCGTAGTCCCTGTACAGCTGGAGTGTGAAAGGAAAAAGCAGCACAAGAAGCCCATCGGTGTGATGACAGAAGGAGAGAGCAGAGTGACAGAAACATGAGCTAATCGCAGTGCTGCTTCTCCTTTCACTGTCCAATCACAGGCCTGGGGCAGGTCCATGATGATCTGGACTCAAAAGAAGGGGGTTGAAAAGAAGCTGGCTATCAGACTGAGGACAAGTGGCAAAAAAAAAAAAAAAAAAAAGTACCACTGGGTTGATGTCGACGACTACAGGAGAAAGGTGTTTTTGTTATTTTTTATTTTTATTGGGCTATTCATTTGAATCCTGTTATTTTTGGCTGGGGGTTTTGCTTCAAGTTGCCAAGCTCAGAGTCGGTGTACGTGTACAGCGGCGGTAACCTACATTTTCTATATAAATCAGTGTCGCGCGGTGTTTATAGAGTATTTTGCGATGTGTTAACACAATGTATAAATATTGCAGCGTGCGAGATGTCCCGAGTTAGGAAATGTCATGCCGCTTCTTGGCCAGTACCGTGTTTTCCAAGAAAAACTTGCCGTATGTTGCAAACGCAAGGAGGGGGCTATGGAAAATATAATGTGGAGGGGGGGGGGAGCAGTCTTGTGCAGTGCTGCGATGTCTGGGTGCCGTGTGCCTGGAATCCTGCAATGTGTTTAATGACCTGGCACACATCTAATAAACACGGCGTGCAGCGTGTACTGTCAGACAGGGCCTGTTATTGATTTTTCGGGACACAGCAAGGAGACTCGGAGCCTGAGGCCTCATCTGTGCCTCCCCATGTTGGTACTGGGTGTGGGGGGGGGGGATTGTTGCTAACTGCTGCACTCCCTGTAAACACATAGGACGGCTTGTACAACAATGCAGCATGCAAGGATGCGAGAAGAGACAGATTCATGGAAGCCTTCCTCGAACAAGACTATTTAAAAATAGTAGTTGCCAGACTGTTACGCTGAACCCTTTCACAGTCTCACATTTCTCTTAGGAAAAGGTTTACTTTAAAGGCCAACTCAGAGAGGTCTAGTTATAAAACATTTGTTGCACAAATGTCACAAGCATTCGTGCAAAATGTCCCGTATTTTTTCTAAGAGATTAATTCCTGTGTCGTCAGTTCCATCTAGTGGCCAAAATGCAGTATAGTTTTCTCACTCAGGTATTTTAGAAAACCAACAGCATTTTGGCCACCAGGTGGAACTGATAATGCAGGCGTATCCACTAGATCAGGGATCTCAAACTAGGGGCTCTCCAGCTGTTGCAGAACTACAAGTCCCAACATTCCTCTGCCTATGGAAGTCATGCTTTTAACTGTCAGCCTTGCAATGCCTGATGGGAATTGTAGTTCTGCAACAGCTGGAGGGCCGCCAGTTTGAGACCTCTGATTCAGCACTGCGCCACTTTAACTGACAATTGCGCGATCGTGCGACGTTGCACCCAAACAAAAATTGACGTCCTTTTTTTCCCCACAAATAGAGCTTTCTTTTGGTGGTATTTGATCACCTCTGCGGTTTTTATTTTTTGCGCTATAAACAAAAAAAGAGCGACAATTTTGAAAAAAAACAACATTTTTTTACTTTTTTCCTAGAATAAATATCCCCAAAAAATGATCGGGGGCGCGGCCGGAAGCGGATGGAGGTGAGAGGAGTGGAGTGAGTGTGTGAACCCGTCCTGCTCCATGAAGCCCTGGAAGCCCTGCAGATAACCGTTTCCCCTAGTTCTTGCAAGATATCCGCAACACTGCATTGCACTGAACTACTGTTCCCTCTACTGAGTTATCCCGATCCCGGGAACACTCTGTGGGCCCCCGGATCCCTGTCTACTGTGATCACTGGAGCGGCTGCTGGAGCGGCGGACGGGGTGCTACTCGGGACGCCGCTCGGGGCGGTGTGAGGTCGGCGGGGGTCAAGGAGTGACACGAAGGGTAGCGGAGACAGCACAAGCATCGCGAGAGGGGAGAAAGAGAGCGAGAGCTCGGTCTGGCCACCAGTGCGAGTGAGGAGACGGAACCTCAGAGAAACCGCTGCAAGCAAGCAACAGGTACATAGTAAAGTATCCTGTCTGTACTGTGCTTTGGACTGTTAGTTGATCACTTATTAGCATTAACAGAGGAACCCTGAAGAAAGCCCCTGAAGTCTCCCCTTAGGTTGAACCCTGTTCAAAAGCTGGGACTAAAGTTCGAAAGCCCCTTTAGTGTGGAAGGGAGGTGCTGAGCTGACTCCCCTTGCTGCTTCATGGACTGTCCTGACCTCCTACTACTGGGTTAATATCAAGAACTGTGAAGGGGTGTATTAGGGGACCCCTAAGAGGCCTGCAGTATAAAGGGGGGACTGTGAGCACTGGAGGGGGAGACTTGATATGGTATATAAGTACATCGTATGACTTACTAATATCTTACTAAATATCTGTAGCTGAGGGGGTGTGAGGCCAGATACCAGACCAGGACTGTCATTAGGCAATTGTGTGTAAACTGGAGATTTAGTAAAAGGGCAGGCTGGTGGTAAAGAGCAATTAAAATAAACACCAACAGCTGGCGGTACAAGTGCATAAGCATACAAGAGATTTAAGGAGACCAAGATATCCCAGGAGAAAATTAATATGACAGGGAGAAGAAAGGGAGATGAGCACTCCAACCAGGAAAACATGGGAACTCAATCCCTGCGGTCGGCTAAGGATAAGGAGAAGGAAAAAGGCTCGCATCTGACGGTGGCAGGGGCAACAGCAGCGGTGGTGGCAGCTTCCGCTAAACTAGAGAAGCTGGTCCTGGCAGCAGAACATACCCCAAACAAGGGAGGGCAGCAAGCTCAGACCAAATCAGTAACGGACAGGAAAAGCCAGGGCCATACGGGTCAGCCCATAAGTATCCCAAGTACAAAGAACTCTACCACAAAAGGCTCAGGAACCGTCAGCAAGGAAACAGAGGCCCTGCCAGCTCCAATCTCCATGGTGGAAGGAGAACCCTCCCTAAAAGAAATCTTTTTGGCAATAAGTGCATGCAACCACTCTCTGGGGGCATTGGGAGAGCAAATGAAGGACATTAAAGAGGAGCTGACCCTAGTACGCCAGGATCTCAAGATGACAACTGAAAGGGTGACAGAGACGGAAAAGAGAATAAGTCTAATAGAGGATGATCTACCCCCTATGAAACGAGAAGTAAAGATCTGGAGGGAAAAAATCGAAAAGCTTGTAGGGAAAGTCGATGAAATAGAAAATAGACTTCGCAGGGACAATGTGAGAGTGGTGGGAATCCCTGAGGGGAGTGAAGGCCCGGACCCTATTGAATTTTTAGAGAACTGGTTGTTGGGGGTATTTGGAGGTGAAACATTTACACAGCAGTTCTCTATAGAAAGGGCACATAGAGTTCCGTTTAGGCCCCCCCACCGGGAAACCCCCCAAGACCGATTCTAATTAAATTTTTAAACTACAAGGATAAAATAAAACTTTTACGTAAAGCTCCTGAAATGGGGAAGATCCTATATAAAGATGTAAGAATATCAATATTCCCCGATTTCTCTCCGGACCTCCAGAGACGCAGAGCTGAGTTTCTGGGGGTCAAGCGTAGCCTCCAGAAATATAACGTCTCATATGCCCTCCTTTACCCAGCTAAGTTACGGATAAATGCTTTAGGGGGTAGCCAGTTTTTTGAGTCTCCTGCTAATGCGCTAGCATGGCTGGAGGACAAGAAAGATCAATTACCTAAGAAATAGAGGGGATATACTGCGGAAAACTAATATAGATTAATTGGGCATAATTTGAATTAATTGTATTAACATTTATATAAATGGAGTGGGGATGGTTTGGGGACACGGTGAATGGAAGTAGATTTGGGATGGAATGTGTTTATAATAAGGTTCTTCCTTTTTCTTGAATATAAGGGGGGAGGGAGGGAGAGGGTGTGGGGGAGGGATGGGTGGGGGGGGGAGGTATGGAAGGGTAGATGGATATGGTTCGGCCATTAAAAAAGCCCGGAGGGGTAACCTAGAGTGGTATGGGAAGGTTGGGAGGGAGGAGGGAGGGATAAACAAATTAGCATTCGGGAGGGAGGGGTGGGGGGGATGGGGGAGGGGTAGGGAGGGAGGGAGGGGGGGAGGGGGTAAAGAGCACCGGAAAATTAAAATGCAATATAAGGCACCAAGTAATACATTAAGTATAAGGTATATCACATTGTATAAAGACACAAAGATTATGGATAATGATATTTGTATTGAAATAGCCGATACTACAATTAAGCACCAAGGTAGATTTGACAGTGAATTATGTATTTTTTCTTTTTTTTTGTTTCGTCTTTTCTGGGCATAAATCCACTGAATATGGAGAACACTCCCATACTTAATCACTGGGTGGTTTGGTTTTTTTTTTTTTTTTTATATATTACTCTTCTCGCAGTGATAATCTTACTCGGAAATAGCTAATGGGAATTAAAATTGGCTCATGGAATGTTAGGGGATTGGGGACTCCCCTAAAAAGAGCGCAGGTATTTGATCTGTTAGATGCATTAAGAGTAGATATTGCCTGTCTGCAGGAAACACATCTGACCAGAGAGACAAAAACAGCCATTAAAAACATAAAGTTCCAGAACCAGTACCATGCGGTGCACACCTCCTATTCGAGGGGGGTGGGGGTGCTGATTAGGAGGGAGACTGTGTTTTCCTGCAGACAGAGCAAGATAGATGAAGGGGGCCGATATGTTTTTTTGCATTGTACGATAGGGAATCAGGAATGTATAATAGCAAATATTTATAACCCTCCACCCTTTAAATTAGAAGTTTTATATAGCCTGTTGGAGTTTGTGGTAGACCAACCGAAGATCCCTGTTATTGTAGCAGGGGATTTTAATGTTGTAATAAATAGAGAATTAGATAAATTCCCCTCAGGAAAAGCGGGACAGAGTCCTTGTGGGATGCGAATGAGCCAGTTTCTTGAAGAAGCTGGGCTGATGGATCTGTGGAGGGTGAGAAACCCCGGGGTACAACAGTTCTCGTGCCATTCTAGTACCCACTCCTCACTCTCAAGAATAGATTTCATTTTAGGTAATGATATGGCCGCTTTATTGGTCAGTGATATAACCTATCATCCAAGAGGAATCTCGGACCACTCACCGGTGACAGTTATGATGGATACTGGGATCAGAAAACAATGGGGTATCTGGAAACTGAACCCGGTGTGGCTTGAGATTCTTGAGGACCCGAAGGATATCATAAAAAAGCTGAGAGAATTTATAGTCCTTAATGAGGACTCAGTAGTAAGAGGGGTAATGTGGGACGCGCTGAAAGCATATCTGAGGGGAACATTGATTCAGCAGATTTCAAGAGTAAAAAGAGCATCAAAGGTAGAGGAAGAGAACGTTAGAGATGAGGTCCTGGTAGCAGAAAGGGAGCTTGTGGAAAATCCATCCCCGAATAATTACCAAAGGTGGGAAAATAAGCAATCAATATATAAAGCGGTAATGTCTAGGAAATCTGAAAATAAAAGAGCATTCCAAAAACAAATAATGTTTGGAGAAGGGGAAAAAATAGGGAAGATATTAGCGCATATTGCTAAAGTAGACGCTCCCCCTCCAATAATCCCCGCCATTAACACCAGGGAAGGGGAGACTATATATCAACTAGACAAAATTAATGAAACATTCAAGAAGTACTATGAAGAACTATATAAATCCCAGGGGCCAGTGGCAGGAGAGTTAATGGAAAGCTTCTTGAGGAAAATGGAATTGCCCTCCCTTACAGAGCTGGAGATCGAGATTCTGGAGGCGCCAATCTCATTAGAAGAGGTTAAAATCGCTGCAAAACAACTGACCAATCAGAAATCTCCGGGTCCTGATGGTCTCCCGGCAGAGATCTATAAAAAATATGGGGAGACACTGCTACCGGAACTTCTCAAGGTGTTTGAGTGGGCATATCAGGAAGGGAGGCTACCTGAATCAATGACGGAGGCCACAATTATAATGATACCTAAAGAGGGGAAAGATCCCTTGGAACCTGGATCGTATAGACCTATCTCCTTATTATGTTCAGATGCAAAAATCCTGGCAAAAATTCTGGCCACCAGGCTTCAAAAAATAATCCATAGCCTAGTCCACCCGGATCAAACAGGCTTTATTCCCCAGAGGTCAACAAGCGAAAATATAAGGAGGCTCTTTCTGAATCTGCAGATCCCAATAGAAAACATGGGTACTAGAGCGGTCATGATGCTGGATGTAGGGAAGGCTTTTGATAGTCTAGAATGGGGATTCATCTGGCAGGTTCTGAAGGTATATGGCTTTGGCCCCTCATTCAGGAGATGGGTGAAAATTCTATACAGACATCCCATAGCAAGGGTCCGAACTAACAATGTACTCTCTAGCAAGTTTCAGCTGGAGAGAGGCACAAGGCAGGGGTGTCCCCTATCACCCCTGATCTTTGCCTTAGCTATGGAACCGGTGGCCGCTGCGGTAAGACAAAATAAGATGGTGGAGGGATTTTGGAGAAGGATCAGGGAGGAGAAGATCGCGTTATACGCGGACGATGTCCTTATTTTCCTGGGGAATACGGAAGGGTCATTAAGACAGGTGATGAGAATCTTTGCAGACTTTGGGGAGGTCTCTGGCCTCACTATAAATTGGGAGAAGTCTGTCTTGCTACCAATAGACCCCATCAAACAAGGCACCTTTCTGGAAGAAACACCATTAAAAATAGTGGAGAAAACCAAATACTTAGGGATCCAGGTAACAAGGGATCCAGACCACTTCTTAAATAATAACATGGCCCCATTACTGGAGAAATTTAAAAAAAAGGTTGATATATGGAAAGGACTCCCTCTATCGGTAGCTGGAAGGTGCAACCTGGTTAAAATGCTGTGGATGCCCCAACTATTGTATATCTTACATAACTCACCAGTTTGGATATATGGTAAATGGTTCAAAAAAATAGATATGTTGTTTAGAGGGCTTGTGTGGAGAGGGGGGCATCCGAGGATAAGCTTGCAGACCTTACAGCTTGCAATGGGTGAGGGGGGCATGGCGGTCCCGCATCCACGTTGCTACTTTCTAGCAGCTCAGCTACAACATCTGAGAACAGGTAGTAGACCTATGAGTAATAATAACCTTGATATAATGACTATAGGTGCACCCCACAGAAGGGCATTGGAGGCGCTGGAGGCAAACTCGTTTACATATAGGACCCCCACAGTTAAATTAATGCTAAAAATCTGGAATAGTATTAAAAGTCTGAAAGATATGGAGGGAATATTAGGAGATATGCCTCTTTGGGATAACAAAAATCTTCAAGAACTAACAAAAATAGGGATAATTAAAACATGGAAGGTAAGGGGGATAACCAAATTAAAGCAATTATATAATGGTAACGTGCTGAAATCTTTTGCCTCCTTAAAAGAGGAATTTGGTGTCCCGAAGCAGTCATATTTTAGTTATATCCAAATTAGGCATGCACTACAGGCCCAGTTCGGGGATCAAGGTCCGTGCTGGAGCCAATCACCCATCCCCCAGATGATAGCGAGTTTTGAGGGATCAAGAGGACTAATAGCTGAACTCTACCAACATATCTTCAGAAATAGCAGGGAAGGGCCAAATAAACTTAGATGTAGAGAGAAGTGGGAAAGAGACCTGGGGATAATATCTGATGCCCAGTGGAGGGAGGTGTTGAAGGGGGGCCATCAGGTCTCAGTCTCGCCAGCTCAGAAATTTTCGCATCTAATGTTATTACATCGGGCATATTATACCCCCCAAAAACTGTTTAAATGGGGGAGAAGAGTAGATCCCAAATGTCCTAGGTGCCAAATGAACGGAGATTTGTTACATATGGTATGGAAGTGTCCTAAACTATTCCGTTACTGGACAGAAGTGATCGAGGACATAAATAGGCTTTTTAATGTGAGTCTTAAACTTGATCCAAAGCTATGTATTCTAGGGGTGGGAGGGAACTTGGGTAATGGGAGAGATGAAATAAAGCAGTGCGGAGATGCCTATACCAAGCAAGAAAGGGAATAACCAAGAGATGGCAAGCTGAGAAACCCCCCTCGGTAGTTGATTGGCGTAGAGAAATGTCGGAAACAATAGGGAAAGAAAGGACAGTGTTTGTAAGGGCAGGAAACCTAAGGGAATATAAAAAAATCTGGAATCCCTGGCTGATGAAGGTGGCCCACCCTATGTAAACAGAGCAAGAAGAAGATAGGGAGGATGTTTGCCCTTAAGATAGGAGTAGTAGTAATATGTTTGTTGCTACACATAAGGAAAAGAGCTTGGTATAAGGTATATATAATGGTGCAATGGGGGGGGGGGGGAGTAAAAATGTATCTTTTATAGTGTGAATTTATACACCGCATCGGGTATTAAGTGGTTTTATCACTATTTGGAAATGTGTATATTGTGTAATGTGTTGTACTGTGTCTAAACATGAATAAAGATTATCAAATTAAAAAAAAAAAAAAATATCCCCAAAAAATATATGAAAAAACATTTTTTTCCCTCAGTTTAGGCAGATATGTATTCTTCTACATATTTTTAGTAAAAAAAAATCGCAATAAGCGTTTATTGATTGGTTTGCGCAAAAGTTATAACATCTACAAAATAGGGGATAGTTTTATAATTTTATTTATTTATTTATTTTTTTACTAGTAATGGCGGCGATCAGCAATTTTTATCGTGACTGCGACATTATGGCGGACACGTCGGACACTTTTGGTGCTATTTTGGGACCAGTCACATTTTTACAGCGATTAAAAATGCACTGATTACTGTGTAAATGTGACTGGCAGTGAAGACATTAACCACTAGATGGCGCTGTAGGGGGTTAAGTGTGTCCTAGGGAGTGATTCTAACTGTGGGGGGGGGCTATGTGTGACACAACGCTGATTACTGCTCCTGATTACTGCTCCTGATTACAGGCGCAAATGGGCATACCTGTACGTCCCCTTTAAGACGCGACATTGTGGGCGCATGCCCGCCGCGTACTCCGTCAGCGTCCCCGCGGTGACCCGCAGACTCCATTACCACCGGGGGGCCCGCGATCATGACACGGAGCGGCAGAACAGGGAGATGTAAACAAGGCATCTCCCCATTCTGCCTTGTGACATGACAGAGATCTACTGCTCCCTGTCATCAGGAGCAGTGATCTCTGTCATGTTGTAGTGATCCCATCCCCCCCACAGTTAGAATCACTCCCTAGGACACACTTAACCCCTTGATCGCCCCCTAGTGTTTAACCCCTTCCCTGCCAGTGTCATTTACACAGTAATCAGTGCATTTTTATAGCACTGATCGCTGTATAAATGACAATGGTCTCAAAATAGTGTCAAAATTGTCCGATCTGTCCGCCATAATGTCGCAGTCACGATAAAAATTGCAGATCGCCGCCATTACTAATAAAAAAAAAATTATAATAAAAATGCCATAAATCTATCCCCTATTTTGTACACGCTATAACTTTTGCGGAAACCAATCAATATACGCTTTTTGCGATTTTTTTTTAATTTTTTTACCAAAAATATGTAGAAGAATACGTAACGGCCTAAGATGAGGAAGAAATATGTTTTTTTTATATGTTTTTTGGGGATATTTATTATAGCAAAAAGTAAAAAATATTGCTTTTTTTTCAAAATTGTCACTCATTTTTTGTTTATAGCGCAAAAAATAAAAACTGCAGAGGTGATCAAATACCACCAAAAGAAAGCTCTATTTGTGGGGGGGAAAGGGGCGTCTATTTTGTTTGGGTGCAACGTCGCACGACTGCACAATTGTCAGTTAAAGCGACAGCGCCGTATCGCAAAAAGTGCTCTGGTCAGGAAGGGGGTAAATTCTTCCGGGGCTGAAGTGGTTAATCAGCCACAGAACCTGTGTAATTAATATGTGTTCGGGTTTAAAGGGATGAGGTGGCAACCCTACTTTAACGACGAGAGGCCACATTTATGCGGCCAAAATGTAAACATTTCTGTGCTGAGAGTGCATGCCCTGTGTGCTCCCATCACAGTTGCTGGCGGGGAACGTAAGCTTCTGATGCATACTTTCCATCAGGAGCTTTCCAATCATGTGACCGCTGTAGCCAATCACAGCGGTCACATGCCCGCCTCCCGGCATCTAGAGGTCAGGAGGCGGCAGTGGAAAAGAGGTCAATCTCTTAGAAAAAATATGGGACATTTTGTTCAGCTTGGCACGAATTGCCACCTCATCCCTTTAAAACCGAATACATATTATTCACACAGGTTCTGTGGATGATTAAGATGGTAATTAAACTCACTTGGTGCCTTATCAGCATTAAATTAGCCTCAGAAACTGTGTAATTCATATGTGTTTGGGTTTAAAGGGATGAGGTGGCAACCTTAGACGTCACCCCTCCATTTGGAGTACCCCTGTGTTGGAAGTGCAACAGCATGTACTATGCACTCCAAACTATAGATGGCGCTGTAGTGATATACTGTGTATTTATATCTATGCTTGTATATTCTGTACAGGAAGGAATTTTTTTTTCTTTGCTCTCTCCTGTAATGCTGTTCTCACACATGTATTCTGTTCTGTTATGCAAGTAAAACTGAATTCTACATTCCTCAGTTCTCAGTGCCTCATCTTATCACATAACCCTTCACCCTCCATCCTTAACCCCATGGTGCCGGCTCCTGCCGCCCCTTTAAGGGCTTTAGAATGCCGGAAAGCAGGGCAAGGCTTTTGGCCATGTGACCACCGTGATTGGCTGTCACAAGATTGGGAAACTCCCAAATGCTAGCAGTGGTTGGAAAGGTTTCCGTTAGCCGCCGGAAGGGCGCATGGCGTACACTTTCGGCACAGCTCTATTGCACGCAAATATGTGGCCGCTCGGCGCTAAGGCCTGGCCACGAAGAGGCCACACATTTGCTTGCGCTCGGCACCAACAGGTTAAAAAAAGATCTTGACACATACTTTCACCACCTAAGGCGGTGGCAGGCAGATCCTAAATTTATGCAGAAAGCAGCACCACGTAATGATGTGGCGCTACTATCTGCAGCACCCTCCTGTGAGTCCAGGGCGAGAGGCGGATTTTTGACACCCTGGGGTCCCAGGGAGTGTATTGTATGATTCTGTGCATCATTGAACCTGGAGGAGGAGTAACACTGGATCAGTGAGTGGGTAAGTAATCAGAGGGCATTGTCAGAGAGTAGGTGAGTATAATGGTTCTTGTTGGGGGATCCAGTTTTGTGGAATTGGGTTTAAAACCCAGAGACTTTGTCACTGAATTGGGGCCTACCCCCCCCCCCCCCCCCCACACACAATCTAATAAAACTCACTTTACCCTTTGCTTCTCCACTGCTCCTCCTTTAAAGGGACCTTAGCAAATACCAGACCACCAAGGATGCAGTGCTCCACCTTAAGTGCCTAATTGCTTGAAAAATGTCACCTGATAATGAGGTTGATGTCAACAATCCTATGCGAGATCCAACACCATCCAACATCAACTTTAGATATATTTTCATTTTATTTAGTATTTCGATAGAATGGAGAAGAGATACAAAAATGATTGTCCCTCATTTGATGTCCTTGTGACTCATGTATTAGAAGTGAAGATGTGGACAGAAAAGGCACCTGCAGCAGTTAAAAACATCAACAGTTATGTTGGGGGGTAAAATCTTCATAAGTGACCTGACAGAGGCTCTGACCCTTTCCTGCTCTATTCAAATGAAAGAGAGAGAGAAGACAGGAGAGAAAATTGAAGGGTATAGAGAGAAATAGAGGGAGAGAGTAAGAAAGTGGGGGTGGGAAGGGGATGTTTAGAAAAAGAGAGGAGAGGAAATGTAGGAAGGAGAAAGGGAGAGATATAGAGAGAAGAATAGAGTGGTAGAGAAAGGAAAATATAAGAGAGACAAAAAAAGGGGGAATAAAGTGAGAGAAGACATAGAGATAGAAGGAGAAAGAAATGAAGGGATGGAGGGAGAAATTGACAGAGAAGGAAAGAGGAAGGGAGGGGAAGAGAGAGATGTGGGAGGAAGAGAGAGGAAGAGCTTGGAGTAATGATGGTGGAAGAGATGGAAAGTCGAGTGGTGAGGTGAGAAGAGATGGGGAGCCTTGAATGATAAGGGGGAAGAGATGGAGAACCTGGTGTGACTAGGGGGAGGAAGGATGGGGAGTGCGGAGAGATGAGGTGGGAAGAGATGGAGAGCTCAGAGCGGTGAGGTGGGAAGAGATGGAGAGCTCAGAGCGGTGAGGTGGGAAGAGATGAAGAGCTCAGAGCGGTGAGGTGGGAAGAGATGGAGAGCTCAGAGCGGTGAGGTGGGAAGAGATGGAGAGCTCAGAGCGGTGAGGTGGGAAGAGATGGGGAGCTCAGAGAGGTGAGGTGGGAAGAGATGGAGAGCTCAGAGCGGTGAGGTGGGAAGAGATGGAGAGCTCAGAGAGGTGAGGTGGGAAGAGATGGAGAGCTCAGAGCGGTGAAGTGGGAAAAGATGGAGAGCTCAGAGCGGTGAGGTGGGAAGAGATGGAGAGCTCAGAGCGGTGAGGTGGGAAGAGATGGAGAGCTCAGAGCGGTGAGGTGGGAAGAGGTGAAGAGCTCAGAGCGGTGAGGTGGGAAGAGATGGAGAGCTCAGAGTGGTGAGGTGGGAAGAGATGGAGAGCTCAGAGTAGTGAGGTGGGAAGAGATGGAGAGCTCAGAGTGATGAGGTGGGAAGAGATTGAGAGCTCAGAGAGGTGAGGTGGGAAGAGATGGAGAGCTCAGAGCGGTGAAGTGGGAAGAGATGGAGAGCTCAGAGCGGTGAGGTGGGAAGAGATGGAGAGCTCAGAGCGGTGTGGTGGGAAGAGGTGAAGAGCTCAGAGTGGTGAGGTGGGAAGAGATGGAGAGCTCAGAGTGGTGAGGTGGGAAGAGATGGAGAGCTCAGAGAGGTGAGGTGGGAAGAGATGGAGAGCTCAGAGAGGTGAGGTGGGAAGAGATGGAGAGCTCAGAGAGGTGAGGTGGGAAGAGATGGAGAGCTCAGAGCGGTGAGGTGGGAAGAGATGGAGAGCTCAGATCGGTGAGGTGGGAAGAGATGGAGAGCTCAGAGCGGTGAGGTGGGAAGAGATGGAGAGCTCAGAGAGGTGAGGTGGGAAGAGATGGAGAGCTCAGAGCGGTGAGGTGGGAAGAGATGGAGAGCTCAGAGCGGTGAGGTGGGAAGAGATGGAGAGCTCAGAGCGGTGAGGTGGGAAGAGATGGAGAGCTCAGAGCGGTGAGGTGGGAAGAGATGGAGAGCTCAGAGCGGTGAGGTGGGAAGAGATGGGGAGCTCAGAGTGATGAGGTGGGAAGAGGTGAAGAGCTCAGAGCGGTGAGGTGGGAAGAGATGGAGAGCTCAGAGCGGTGAGGTGGGAAGAGATGGGGAGCTCAGAGTGATGAGGTGGGAAGAGGTGAAGAGCTCAGAGCGGTGAGGTGGGAAGAGATGGAGAGCTCAGAGCGGTGAGGTGGGAAGAGATGGAGAGCTCAGATCGGTGAGGTGGGAAGAGATGGAGAGCTCAGAGCGGTGAGGTGGGAAGAGATGGAGAGCTCAGAGTTATGAGGTGGGAAGAGATGGAGAGCTCAGAGCGGTGAGGTGGGAAGAGATGGAGAGCTCTGAGCGGTGAGGTGGGAAGAGATGGAGAGCTCAGAGCGGTGAGGTGGGAAGAGATGTAGAGCTCAGAGCGGTGAGGTGGGAAGAGATGTAGAGCTCAGAGCGGTGAGGTGGGAAGAGATGGAGAGCTCAGAGTGATGAGGTGGGAAGAGATGGAGAGCTCAGAGCGGTGAGGTGGGAAGAGATGGAGAGCTCAGAGCGGTGAAGTGGGAAGAGATGGAGAGCTCAGAGAGGTGAGGTGAGAAGAGATGGAGAGCTCAGAGTGATGAGGTGGGAAGAGATGGAGAGCTCAGAGTGGTGAGGTGGGAAGAGATGGAGAGCTCAGAGCGGTGAGGTGGGAAGATATGGAGAGCTCAGAGCGGTGAGGTGGGAAGAGATGGAGAGCTCAGAGCGGTGAGGTGGGAAGAGATGGAGAGCTCAGAGCGGTGAGGTGGGAAGAGATGGGGAGCTCAGAGCGATGAGGTGGGAAGAGATGGAGAGCTCAGAGCGGTGAGGTGGGAAGAGATGGAGAGCTCAGAGCGGTGAGGTGGGAAGAGATGGAGAGCTCAGAGCGGTGAGGTGGAAAGAGATGGAGAGCTCAGAGTGGTGAGTTGGGAAGAGATGGGGAGCCTTGAATGATAAGGGGGAAGAGATGGAGAACCTGGTGTGACGAGGGGGAGGAAGGATGGGGAGTGCGGAGTGATGAGGTGGGAAGAGATGGAGAGTTTAGAGCGGTGAGGTGGTAAGAGATGGAGAGCTTAGAGCGGTGAGGTGGGAAGAGATGGAGAGCTCAGAGCGGTGAGGTGGGAAGAGATGGAGAGCTCAGAGCGGTGAGGTAGGAAGAAATGGAGAGCTCAGAGAGGTGAGGTGGGAAGAGATGGAGAGCTCAGAGCGGTGAGTTGGGAAGAGATGGGGAGCCTTGAATGATAAGGGGGAAGAGATGGAGAACCTGGTGTGACGAGGGGGAGGAAGGATGGGGAGTGCGGAGTGATGAGGTGGGAAGAGATGGAGAGCTCAGAGCGGTGAGGTGGGAAGAGATGGAGAGCCCAGAGTGATGAGGGGGGAAAAGATAGAGAGCCCAGAGTGATGAGGGGGGAAGATATGAAGAGCCAGAAGTGATGAGGAGGAAAGCGATAGTGATCCTGGAGAGATGAGGGGGGAAGAGATTGAGAACCTGGAGTGATGGAGAGATGATGGATAGGGAGCTTGGATTGATGAAGGGGGGGGGGGGGGATGTAGAGTCCAGAGCAATGAGGGAGGGGGAGTAATAGACAGCCCAAGAGTGCTGAGGTGGTAAGAGATGGGGAGCCCATAGTGATGAGAGGGGAAGAGATAAAGGGCCCAGAGTAATGAGGGGGGGGGGGAAGATGGTGAACACAGAGTGATTAAGGGGGCAAAGGTGGAGAACCTGGAGAGATGAGGGCGAAGAGGGATGGGGAGCCCAGAGTGATAAGGGGGAAGAAATGTAGAGTCCAAAATGATGAGGGGGGATCAGATGGTGAGCCCAAGTGATGGAGAGGGAAGAGATGGAGAACCTGGAGTGATGAGGGGGGAAGAGATGGAGAGTCCAGAGTGATGAGGAGGAGGAAATGGAGAGCCTGAAATGATGAGGAGGGTGGATGGAGAGATCGGAGTGATAAGGAGGAAGAGATTGGGAGCCCGGCGTGATGAGGAGGGAAGAGATAGAGAGTCCGGTGTGATGAAGAGGAGGTGATGGAGAGCTTAAAGTGATGAGGAGGGAAGAGATGGTGAGCCCAGAGTGATGAAGAGGGAAGTGATGGAGAGACCGGAGTGATGAGAAGGAGGAGATGGAGAGCCTATAAGGATGAAGAGGGAGGAGATGGAGAACCTGGAGCCTGGAGTAATGACGGAGCAAGAAACAGATAGAGTGACGAGTTGGGAAGAGATGGGGAACTTGGAATGATGAGAAGGGAAGAGATGATGAGCCTGGAGTGAGGAGAGGGAAGAGATTGAAAGCCCAGAATGATGATGGGGAAGAGACGGATAGCCAGGAGTGATGAGGGGGGATAAGATGGTGAGCCCAAGTGAGGAGGAGGGAAAAGATGGAGAACCTGGAGTGATGAAGGGGGAAGATATTGGGAGTCCAGAGTGATGAGGAGGAGGAGATGGAGAGCCTGAAATGATGAGGAGGATGGATGGAGAGACCGGAGTGATAAGGAGAAAGAGATTGAAATGCCAGAGTGATGAGGTGGGAAGAGATTGAGAGTCCGGAGTGATGAAAAGGGGGTGATGGAGAGTTTGAAGTGGTGAGGAGGGAAGAGATGGTGAGCCCGGAGCGATGAGGGGGGAAGAGTTGAAGAACCTGGAGTGATGAGGGAGATGAGGCATGGGGAGCCTGGATGCTGGGGAGGGGGATTTAGAGCCCAGAGAATAAGGGGGAAGAGATGGAGAACCTGGAGTGATGAGGAGGAAGGATAAAGAGCCCAGAGTGATGAGGAGAAAGGATGGAGAGCCCGGAGTGATGAGGAGGGAAGAGATGGAGAGCCCAGACTAATGAGAGGGAAGGATGGAAAGTGTGGAGTGATAAAGAGGAAGGGTGGAGAGCCCAGAGTGATGAGGAGGAAGGATGGAGAGACTGGATTGATGAGGAGAGGAGAGATGGAGAGCCCAGAGTGATGAGAAGGAGTCTGGAGTAATGAGGAGGAAGGATGGAGAGTCTGGAGTGATGAGGGGGGAAAGATAGAGAGCCCAGAGTGATGAGGAGGAAGGATGGAGAGCCCAGAGTGATGAGGAGGAAGGATGGAGAGCCCAGAGTGATGAGGAGGAAGGATGGAGAGCCCAGAGTGATGAGGAGGAAGGATGGAGAGCCCAGAGTGAAGAGGAGGAAGGATGGAGAGCCCAGAGTGAAGAGGAAGAAGGATGGAGAATCTGGAGTGATGAGGAGGAAGGATGGAGAGTCTGGAGTGATGAGGAGGAAGGATGGAGAGTCTGGAGTGATGATGATGATGAGAAGGAGGAAGGATGGAGAGTCTGGAGTGATGATGATGAGGAGGAGGAGGAAGGATGGAGAGTCTGGAGTGATGATGAGGAGGAAGGATGGAGAGTTTAGAGTGATGAGGAGGAAGGATGGAGAGTCTGGAGTGATAATGATGATGATGGAGAGTCTGGAGTGATGATGATGAAGAGGAGGAGGAAGAGGAAGGATGGAGAGTCTGGAGTGATGATGATGAAGAGGAGGAGGAAGAGGAAGGATGGAGAGTCTGGAGTGATGATGATGAAGAGGAGGAGGAAGAGGAAGGATGGAGAGTCTGGAGTGATGATGATGAAGAGGAGGAGGAAGAGGAAGGATGGAGAGTCTGGAGTGATGATGATGAGGAGGAGGAGGAAGGATGGAGAGTCTGGAGTGATAATGATGATGATGGAGGATGGAGAGTCTGGAGTGATGATGATGAAGAGGAGGAGGAAGAGGAAGGATGGAGAGTCTGGAGTGATGATGATGAAGAGGAGGAGGAAGAGGAAGGATGGAGAGTCTGGAGTGATGAGGAGGAGGAGGAGGAAGGATGGAGAGTCTGGAGTGATGATGATGAGGAGGAAGAGGGAGAATGGAGAGTCTGGAGTGATGGTGATGAGGAGGAAGAGGGAGAATGGAGAGTCTGGAGTGATGATGATGAGGAGGAAGAGGGAGAATGGAGAGTCTGGAGTGATGATGAGGAGGAGGAGGAGGAGGAGGAGGAAGGATGGAGAGTCTGGAGTGATGATGATGAGGAGGAGGAGGAGGAGGAAGGATGGAGAGTCTGGAGTGATGGTGATGATGATGAAGGGTGGAATGCTCGGAGTGATGATGAGGAGGAGGAGGAGGAGGAGGAGGAAGGATGGAGAGTCTGGAGTGATGATGATGAGGAGGAGGAGGAGGAGGAAGGATGGAGAGTCTGGAGTGATGGTGATGATGATGAAGGGTGGAATGCTCGGAGTGATGATGATGATGAGGAGGAAGAGGGAGAATGGAGAGTCTGGAGTGATGGTGATGATGAGGATGAAGGGTGGAATGCTCGGAGTGATGATGATGATGAGGAGGATGAAGGGTGGAATGCTCGGAGTGATGATGATGAGGAGGAGGATGAAGGGTGGAATGCTCGGAGTGATGATGATGATGAGGAGGATGAAGGGTGGAATGCTCGGAGTGATAAGGAGAGGAGATGTAGTGATGGGAGGGGAAGGGGGCGGAGTCTAGCTCTCCCATGTACACGGTGCTATGCGCTCTGACCGCTGCCTGGTACCCGTTCAGCTTCCCGTTGCTAGGGACCCTGCCCCGCCCCCTAGTGACGCCGGAGCCAGTTGCCAAAGAAGAGAGCGGAGCGGAGTCAGTCGCGCATATCTGACGTCAGTTCCGGTATCTATTGGTAACGTGTCCTTACACCGGCGAACCGTGATCAACACATCGAGGACCAGGACATGGCGGAGCTGGAACCCTCCGCCCTAAACAATGACAGCACCGAGGTGCCCGGGAACGGCACGGCCAAGCTGCTCAGCTCTCCGGAGGGCACCGCTCTGGCCTATGGCAGCCTGCTGGGGATGGCTCTGCTCCCCATCTTCTTCGGGGCCATGAGGAGTGTCACCTGTGCCCGGGGGAAGGTGAGAGAGGGGGCTCCTATCTGTCCTCTGTCCATTCTCTATGATCTCCTCCTCTCTGTCCGTTCTTCTTCTATGATCTCCTCCTCTCTGTCCGTTCTTCTTCTATGATCTCCTCTCTGTCCATTCTTCTTCTCTGATCTCCTCTCTGTCTATTCTTCTTCTACGATCTCCTCCTCTCTGTCCGTTCTTCTTCTTCTATGATCTCCTCCTCTCTGTCCGTTCTTCTTCTATGATCTCCTCCTCTCTGTCCGTTCTTCTTCTATGATCTCCTCTCTGTCTATTCTTCTTCTATGATCTCCTCCTCTCTGTCCATTCTTCTTCTATGATCTCCTCTCTGTCCATTCTTCTTCTATGATCTCCTCCTCTCTGTCCGTTCTTCTTCTATGATCTCCTCCTCTCTGTCCATTCTTCTTCTATGATCTCCTCTCTGTCCATTCTTCTTCTATGATCTCCTCCTCTCTGTCCATTCTTCTTCTATGATCTCCTCCTCTCTGTCCATTCTTCTTCTATGATCTCCTCTCTGTCCATTCTTCTTCTATGATCTCCTCTCTGTCCATTCTTCTTCTATGATCTCCTCCTCTCTGTCCGTTCTTCTTCTACGATCTCCTCCTCTCTGTCCGTTCTTCTTCTATGATCTCCTCCTCTCCGTCCGTTCTTCTTCTATGATCTCCTCCTCTCTGTCCGTTCTTCTTCTACGATCTCCTCCTCTCTGTTCGTTCTTCTTCTACGATCTCCTCCTCTCTGTCCGTTCTTCTTCTATGATCTCCTCCTCTCTGTCCGTTCTTCTTCTATGATCTCCTCCTCTCCGTCCGTTCTTCTTCTATGATCTCCTCCTCTCTGTCCGTTCTTCTTCTACGATCTCCTCCTCTCTGTCCGTTCTTCTTCTATGATCTCCTCCTCTCTGTCCGTTCTCTTCTATGATCTCCTCCTCTCTGTCCGTTCTCTTCTATGATCTCCTCCTCTCTGTTCGTTCTTCTTCTATGATCTCCTCCTCTCTGTCCGTTCTTCTTCTATGATCTCCTCCTCTCTGTCCGTTCTTCTTCTATGATCTCCTCCTCTCTGTCCGTTCTTCTTCTATGATCTCCTCCTCTCTGTCCGTTCTTCTTCTATGATCTCCTCCTCTCTGTCCGTTCTTCTTCTATGATCTCCTCCTCTCTGTCCGTTCTTCTTCTATGATCTCCTCCTCTCTGTCCGTTCTTCTTCTATGATCTCCTCCTCTCTGTCCGTTCTCTATGATCTCCTCCTCTCTGTCCGTTCTCTATGATCTCCTCCTCTCTGTCCGTTCTTCTTCTTCTATGATCTCCTCCTCTCTGTCCGTTCTTCTTCTATGATCTCCTCCTCTCTGTCCGTTCTTCTTCTATGATCTCCTCCTCTCTGTCCGTTCTTCTTCTATGATCTCCTCCTCTCTGTCCGTTCTTCTTCTATGATCTCCTCCTCTCTGTCCATGTTCCCAATACCACACACATACAGCAATATATTATCAGTTCTCCTCTATAACTCTATGTTGTTTGTCCCCAGAATGCCTCCGACATGCCAGAGACGATTACCAGCCGGGATGCGGCCCGCTTTCCCATCATCGCCAGTTGTACCCTTTTTGGGCTTTACATCTTTTTTAAGGTGAGTGCTGGGGAGTTGTCCCCCCCGCCCCCCCCCCCCAGAATATCTGGGGCGTCGTTGTTTCCCCCCTTTGGAGTATCTGAAGTTTTGTTGCTCCCCTTTGGAATATCTGGGGCGTTGTTGTCGCCCCCTCATTTTATTGCTGATTCGGAAGAAAAGCATACAGCAATGTTGGGACATGCCTGTCCTTTTATCAAACTCACTCTAGTCAATTCAGTGATATGTATATAGAGCCGCACACCAGAAATGACACCGATGGAATACAGTGTAATCATTGCTTATACAAGAAACAAAGTAACAGAGGCTGTCACCAGGTATAAATACTCATCCCTAAGGGTCGGTTCACACTGGGGCGACTTGGGATCCGACTTGTACGCCCTCAAGTCGCCCCAAGTCGCTTTGCATTTAGGTTAACATGGTAGGCAATGGGAGCGTCTTAATTGACACTACTGAAGTCGCTCCGACTTCAGAAAAGACTCCTGCACTACCTCTATCCGACTTGTAGGCGACTTGTACCCATTCAATTCAATGTAAGTCGCCTGCAAGTCGGATCTCTCTGTAAAGTCAAGCGACTTTGCAGAGAAAACCCCTCCCCCCCCCCCCTCCCTCCCAGAGAGGTTATTGGCCACAGGCGAAGTCGCCTGTCATGGAGGCGACTTCAAGTCGCCTCGTAATTTGCCGAAGTCGCGGTGAAGTCGCGGTACAAAGTCGCGCTAAAGTCGTGTTACCCATGTGTGAACCGACCCTAAGAGAGCCGGCCTATGGTTGCTACTCCAAAGTTTAAAAAAAAAATCAAAGGGTTAGCTTAGAGCTATGGCTGATTATTAATAATAATAATTATAAATAGATTTACTTTCCCTGTAGACTCTGAGATGTGTTCAGTAAGTTGGCATGTAGAGAGTCTATATACATCATTAACCAATACAGAGGGCATTCATGCGTGTCAGCTACCACTACAGGAGTGAGACTTGTGTAATGAACTAGGAAATGACTTTGGAGTTTATCTTGTGTAACAACAATTTCTCCAGTAAAGTAGAACTAAAAGCAATTTCTGTTTTCATTTTGGGTAGAGTCAGGGAGGGTTGTAACCCCCGTCAGTTAACTCCTCACACCACTCCATGCTTTATTTTGTTGAAAAATCACTTTGAACCCCCCCCCCCCCCCCATAGCATTTCTGGCTGTGGCCATTTTGAGTAAGGGTAGATGATTCATGTAGCATTTACTTCCTGGATTCCATCTACCTTTAGCTCAAGCATGCAGGCAAGAGGATGTGCTTTTCTGAGAATACCCCTCCTTACTTCCTGGAGACTCCTGGGATGTATGACATCATTTGCCTAGGCAAGAAACCAGGAAGTAACTGAAGAAATAAAAAATAAAAATAAAGGTGTGGATTGGAAGAGTGAAGTTTCACTTTAAGGATCTTGTCACCACTAGGGTGACTTTGATCTTCATTTGTGTCTATGATACGTATTTTACTGTTTTTATTCCTTTGTGTTGCAGAATCCCTTTGAATCTGAAGTAGACATTTTACACCCGACTCAGCATTTACACCTGACAGATAATGATGTTGTTAATTTACATCTTCTTTTTTTTTTTTTTTAAACCAATTTTTACTTTTGTATTCTAAGGCCAGTTGCACACGGGTGTAATAATTTACCATCATTAGGACAGGAACACCGGAATTTATTTATTTATTTTTTTTCAAGCTGAGAGCATGAATGTTGGAGTTGGTGGGACCTGCTCTCTGAGAGGGGCGGTGCCGGTCCAGGCATGTGGGCGGATCCCGACTTCATTGTCCCAATCTTGCCCGAGCCTGGACCGGCTCTGTGACATCAGCCAACAGCAGGCCTCAGCCCGCTGTCTGCTGAAAACAGGTCACAGGAGTGCAGAACACACTGTACTCTTGTGATCCTCAGGAGAAGTACAGCCAAACCAGCTTTCCCTGTACTTCTCCTTTATGACCTGAGTAATGTTGAGTATAGACGAGTAAAATTCTTCTACATTTCTGTTGTAATATACTCATTTCTAGTCATGTAATCCTGCTTATAGACGAGGAAACACGCTTATGCAAGTAAATTAGTGCACTTAAATGTATCATTTTCTATTTTTGTGTCTCTGCTCTTTATTCAATGCTGTAATACTGATCTGTACTGATCTGTACTCAGCTGTGTGCATGGTTCCATAGACAACAATGCATCTCATTTCGGTAAAAAATGGCAGCGTTTTTTACTCCCGTATGCAAGAGTCCTTTTTATGTCGTTTCAGGTCTTCAGCTCTATTACTAATCTGATTGCAATTGGCTTGCTAAAAGGCAGGGATGCCTGAAACTTTGCCGTACGGTTTTGCTTCTTAAAGTGGAATTTTACCCATACCTTGATTAAAAAAAAAAATGTTCTTTTAGCAAGAAACATACATTTCACATTAATAATTATGATACCAAAATGAGTGCTGTAAATTCCCTCCAGCATTTCTCCTTTTTCTTGCTGGAGGCTGCCATTTTGCTGAAGCCCAGAGCCCTTGAGCAGCAGTAAATCTTTAAGCTGTCAGCAAAGCGGACTCTACAAATTAAGCAGGGCCGAAAAAGGGGAGAGCAACTGAGCATGTGTAGAGCAGGGTGGGACAGCGTATTACTGGATTTTAACCACTTCCCAGCCGTCATTCTGCTATAGGCTGGGCAGTGGTTCAGTTAGCCTGACAGGGCGTCATATGACGTCCAGCAGGATAACTGCCGGGGCGCGCATCGCAGCGATCGGTGGTGTGTCGGTTTGACACACCGCTACACCGATCTCGGTAAAGAGTCTCTGACGGAGGCTCTTTACCACGTGATTAGCTGTGTCCAATCACGGCTGATCACGATGTAAACATGAAGAGCCATTTATCGGCTTTTCCTCATTCGTGTCTGACAGACGTGAGTAGAGGAGAGCCGATCGGCAGCTCTCTTGACAGGGGGTGTCTGCGCTGATTGTTTATCAGCGCAGCTTACCTGTGGATGCCCACACTGGACCACCAGGGATGTCACCAGGACCACCAGGGAAGCCCCAACACATGGATGGCCACCAGGGATGCCACTGTGTGCCCAATATATGCCAATCAGTGCCCACAAATGGAGCCAGTCAGTGCCCATTATGAATGCCTGCCAGATCAGTGATGCCCATCCATGCCACCCATAAGCATCCATTAGTGCCACCTCATCAGTGCCTGTCTATTTATTTTTTTTTTCGGTCATTTTTTATTTGTTGCGCAAAAAATAAAATCCCAGCAGTGATCAAATACCACCAAAAGAAAGCTCTATTTGTGGGAACAAAATGATAAAAATTTAGTCTGGGTACAGTGTTGTATGACCGCGCAATTGTCATTCAAAGTGCGGCAGCGCTGAAAATTGGCCTGGGCAGGAAGGGGGTATAAGTGCCCGGTATTGAAGTGGTTAAACAGTGTAGGCACGTAATAATGTTTTATATAACTATAGGGGGCCGACTTTACTTTTTGAATAATATTCCACTTTAAAGAGCAATAAAATTATTCTCTGGATGCAGCTTCCCCCTCCCCGTGTTTGTCTAATTTTGGTGGTTTAATGGAAACACACCAGGTTACCAACTGTCTGTATTGGTGCTGGCTTCACAAATATATATATATATATACTGAGATTTAATCTAATTTCTTCTAAAACTCTTTCCCTCCACAGATCTTCTCACAGGAGTATATAAATCTTCTTCTGTCAATGTATTTCTTCATCCTGGGAGTCTTGGCCCTGGCACACACAATCAGGTGAGGAAGCATGCCTGACCCTACATGGTAGAGAAGACCTCAGCCTCATGGGCAGTGCATTCTTTTCAGGTAGATCAGAATAGTGCTGTAAAGTGGTCACCAGAGCATGAGGATGTAATGAGCACATATGTCTCTCCTTGTGGTACATACACTATATATACAAATCACACAGACATGAGATTTTTAAAATCTATACAGCAAGCTGATTTCTTTTTCACATCTGTCTAAAACACACAGAAAACACTCGGCATTCTCTGTAACAGGCAACTGATTGTCTCCTTCTTTCCTTCTACAGCCCATTCATGAACAGGATCTTCCCAGAAAACTTCCCCAGCAAACAGTATCAACTGCTCTTCACTCAGGGCTCCGGGGAGAGCAAGGAAGGTGAGATGTGGACAGACTGGATAATCTCTCTCTCTCTCTCTCTCTCTCTCGCTCGCTCGCTCTCGCTCTCGCTCTCGCTCTCTCTCGCTCTCTCTCTTCCGCTCTCGCTCTCTCTCTCTCGCTCTCTCTCTCGCTCTCTCTCTCGCTCTCTCTCTCTCTCGCTCTCTCTCGCGCTCTCGCTCTCTCTCGCGCTCTCGCTCTCTTCCGCTCTCTCTCTCTCGCGCTCTCTCTCTCTCTCTTCCGCTCTCTCTCGCGCTCTCTCTCTCGCGCTCTCTCTCTCTCGCTTTTGCGCTCTCTCTCTCTCTCATTCTCTCCCTCTCGCGCGCGCGCTTTTGCGCTCTCTCTCTCGCTTTTGCACTCGCTCTCTCGCGCTTTTGCTCTCTCTCGCTCTCTCTCTAGCTTTTGCGCTCTCTCTCTCGCGCGCGCTTTTGCTCTCTCTCTCGCGCGCGCTTTTGCTCTCTCTCGCGCGCGCTTTTGCTCTCTCTCGCGCGCGCGCTTTTGCTCTCTCTCGCGCGCGCGCTTTTGCT